>QLOR01000939.1:0-39440 GCA_003313825.1 Sarcodon aspratus
TTGTGATAGTTCATGCGGATGAAATTAAAGTTTGCGCGGGTACTGGAAGAAGCGGAAGAAATACAATTGTGACAGTGATCAAAGTTCGTGCGGATGAACTTGAAGTTTGCACAGATAATAACAACAACTTGAAAACGAAATGTAGTGACAATAAAAGAAAAATGTCCAAATACGGATTCATAACGAAAAAAACATAACGGATTTCTTATACGACGGCATCTGCTTAATATATGTATTGATATAACGACCCAAGGCAGCAGTTGACCCTGCAGGGACTGTGGCCGCGCAGTCGAGTCCGAGGAGATGTCGGGATGAACGAACGTAGTTGCCATCATCGACGTCATGGTGATCATCACCGTGTAGATCGTCACGTGGTCATCATCGATATCACATGTAATATGGAAAATGTCGAGATTGATGTTAAGGATTTATACATCTACGAAGTTGTGTGGTCCCAAAACAGAAACGCATCGAGGCGGCATGTCCATTCGCTCTTCTGTCTTGCCAGTCGCGCAAGAATGGCCAAGTAATAATAGGCAGGTAACAAGTTCCTAGCAAACAAAACTTGATGAATTTCAAGCAATGGAGAAATGGAGATCGACATATGTACCTCCGGTCGGCAATCTGGCTCACAAGCATCGCAATCGAACCAGTCTACTAGTCAGTCCATCAACCCATGAATGTCTTCCGACCACTTGACTAAGAGTGATCTGGTTTCGTCCAAAGGATTTCTTCTACATCAAATGCATCAATCCAACTGTTTGGATTCCCCCAAGACGCGATAGATCTCGCGTTGAACCTCTTCTATTGCATGTTTAACAACTTTCTCTTGTCCCGTAAGAACTTCTGGGGGAGCCCAAGATGTAGGTGTGGAAGCGCATTGATCAACGATAGCTGCAATCCGGGATCTGCTAGGAGTAGCGGTCATCTTTGGCGGAATCGCTTCAGTAAGCATGTACGGCATCAACATGGCCAATAATTTAAATCTGATTTGGGAGGCTTGCTCGGTAGCGTTGTGAGCATCGGAAGGTTCAAGTAGATGTCGCATCAGTTTCAGTCGCGCAGAATATCGTTTTTACGACAACGTTGGCAACGCTACACCACTCGATTCCGCTGCCTTCTCTATCCTGACCGAATATGTCAGACAGCTAGCCCCTTACTTCTATGACATCCTCAAGGGATAAGCCAGCAATCATATAGTGTCGTCTGGTTTGGTTCGTTCTGGCAGCGAGTAAACTCGTCGACGCGAGATCGAAAAACGACACCAGTCGGGAATAATCAACGTGGATGCGAGCTTCGCCAGGGAGGTGATCATGAAATGAACCGGAGAGATGTACTGGAAAGAAACAGATAGAATTGAGCGCAAGCATCCTCTCCGGCCATCGGGAACAATAGCCTCAGGTATTGAGCCGCCAGGTTTGGGGAGCGAGCTATCATGCAGTTGAGAATACATACTGTAAGGTATAGAATTGCTCGAACCCTCATAAGCGAGAGGTCCATCCGCAGATAATGATTGGTGAGGCACAGTCCCGTATGGTAGAATAGACGAGTTAGAAACGAGGTGCAGTCCATTGGGGAGATCGCACGTCTTGAGCTCGCTGCACAAGACGAAAAAGAAGTCAACAAAATGACCCCATTGCCCCGTCGTACTACTTACAAGTCCATTGACATCCTTGGGTTAGATATGTCAGCATACACACGGTATTTTCAAAGAGGGATACACTAACCTCACGATGCCGTCGAGGCCGTATTGCTTTCCTCATTCACAGGCATCGCTAATTCGTTCAATTTCATCATAAAATCTGCCTAGCCTTACTTCACCTCGAAATGCAACACTTGACTGTCCAAAGTGCCAGACTGCACCGCGTGGTGGAATCATAGCCTAGGCCATGGTCACCGGGTCACGTTACCTGACGCGTCGTCGGACCTGTCCGAGTCCGCTAGGCCAGTGCCAAGTCTTCTCTGCATGCAGCCTCAGTGAGCGTACACCGCATACAAGGGTTTTGCTTCTTCCTAGATGGCCTTACTCGGAGTCGATTTCAAGTCTACTATCGTGTCAGTATTCGCTGTATATCTTCTGAGTAAGAGTTCTTTCAATTGCATGATTTCGAAACGGACTCCTATCGCTCCATGTCTCAAACTTGGGAAACCAACCATCCGTTGACCACCCTGCTGCCTAAAACTGCCTTGCTCTATAGGGTGCTCATCCATACCGGTCTTTACGTTCCTCTACCATGCCCATCGTGACTTTCCCGTATCAGGATCAATCGGCCTTGACGACCGGCTCACAAAATCCTTCCGGGAAAGGCTCTTGGATAATCCCCATTTTCCTCGTTGTTCTGATTTCTGGGGTTGCGATTGTCGTTTTCTCCAAACCGCCATTGAAGAACGCATTTCTCCGGCTTCTGTCGTTCCACAGCAACCTCGGCATGATATCACGATCTAAAAGTGTGCAATCCGTTCATAATATCGGTAGCGAAGTCCGGGACAAAAGGAGCTCTCGCCCATACATCGAGACCACCTTTGCTCATCCGAGAGAGTTCACCTCTTCTCAATATCCTGTTAGTTCTTCACTTCTGCTCCAGATTGTATGCTGAGCATGTTCAGTCTGTACAGTTTCAAGACAACGTGCGGCAACTCCACGCTCGATCTTCGTTGTCATGTGAACCCGTCGACTCTCGTTCCTCCCAACATGACATCCCCGTCCTTTGCTCAGCGTTTAGTGAAGAATCCTTCCGTTCGTTACGCACAACCTACGAGGAAGATCGTGACAATTGCCGTCCCCAATCAGATGATAAGATATTCGATCAGATAACTGTCAACGACTTGGTAGATGTTCCTGAGCTATTGCTCACGCCCCCCACTGTCGAAGACCTCGCCTCGCTTTCGATTTCTCCTGTGGGTGCACCCGACCATTTTTTGCGACCCCCCAGTGTCGATCGATTTGGTCACGCAGTCCTACAGTCACGAAGTTTCCCCTCCTCCGACTCCGCTATTGCACACGCCAAGCCGAAGCCACATCGTTTTACATCCGTCATAGGAAACCACATAGTGGTCGCAGATCGTCAGCCTGAAGAAAGCTTTTCGGGAGAGTTGACGGCTGCATTGCACGATTCTGAAAAACTAGCTGAAAAACTTCGAATTGAGGCGAACATGATTACCAGAGAAACGCAGGCATTTGGGAGAAGACGAAGCAGTATCACAGTCAAGGTATCTGTGCCTTCATCAAACGACTTGTGGAAGTTCTGGGTGACGCGGGACCAAACATTGGAACAGTTCACTGCACGAGTCCGAGAGAAAGTCGGAGCTGACGTCGCGCTCTTCACACACATGGAGGATAGGATTGTATCAGAGGAAGATTGGAGATCGGTTAGAGCAGAGAACAAGATCATTGCACATTTGATTTGATAACAATGGAGGTCATCATCTATAATTCACCGCTTGTATTTCACTCTCTCAGTCTTGGTTTTCAATTTCCTATGGATGGCTTGCTTTTAAATCAAGAACTGCGCTGCGTGAAATCAAGACAAACGAGCACGGCACCTACTCAGAAGAGACGATGGGTTCAGAGTCTAAGAGTGCTATTCGTTGTTTAGAACACACTGCAAAGAGGCACACTACAAGTATATATATTGTTCCGTGCTACCAAGTCACGCACTCTAATCGAAAACATGCAATTAGCGTTCTAATTGTCACCTTTCGCCTACCTCGGTATCATTTGTCTCAATGGTCTTCGTTTCTTCGGCTTCCTCATATCCCTCAACTTTCATGTCATTCAATCCCAGCTCTTCGTTCTGCTGCCAAGTCCTGTCATACATTATTATCTCCATATTAGGGTCAGGGTCAGGGGCGTAGATATTCTGGAGGTATGAGTTCGCTAGCGGATCGTCGAGGATTAGTGTGAATCCACGTTCTGCATTTTTGACCTGCAAACAAGTGATTCAAGTCAGAAAACGAGCAATGGGGCAGAAAGAAAAAGTGCCGTACCTCCTTTAACTTGGTTAAAAACATTTCAAATCCTGGCTTATCTTCGCTTCCACCCGAATCCCCAGCGAAAACTTTAT
The DNA here is from genome assembly GCA_003313825.1 of Sarcodon aspratus. Classification (NCBI taxonomy): domain Eukaryota; kingdom Fungi; phylum Basidiomycota; class Agaricomycetes; order Thelephorales; family Thelephoraceae; genus Sarcodon; species Sarcodon aspratus. The sequence continues at coordinate 4,065 of QLOR01000939.1, forward strand.
CCGATAGTTCCTCATATACTTGATCGAGAATTCCTTCAAGAGTCGTGAATCGTCCACCCAGTGTCCCTTCTTGGAGGACCAAATCAATCTCTGGGATCGATAGCCCACAAGTTTCACTCTAGTAGAGAAGAACGTCAGAAACTTTTCAATGAGGTCAGTTCTAATAAACTATACGTACTTTCAATATATCCCTGCTCAAATCTTCAGCGTCTTCGACTTTGAGGATGATCTTTTTTCCTTGTGCCGAAATTGCTGATCCAGATTTTACTTCATTATCTCGATATCCACAAGCGTCACAGTTTGTGGACATTATGAAAATGTCCTACAGTCAATAATCAGATTAACCTCATCGAAAATCGAAGGCCCCACAACGACATAACTCACCATACCTTGAAATACGGAATTACAACCTTCTTCATTAAAGTATCCAGCGGTTGACCGCAACTTGAACATATTCCAGGGAATACGAGTACCTCTTCATCTTGAACTTCGTCCGATGTCGCTTGAGTTAAGGCGTCATCGAATGATTTCTTCATTCTCGTAATTGCGTCAGGGTCTTCGGCTGTAGTATCATCGGGCGCCATGAGGCCAAGGTCCACATTTTGTTGGCGTGTGCGATGATACGTCCGGAGATTCCACTTTGGATCTGACATGCTGCCAATAAACTCGATGAACGAGTTTCCGGCCGGATCGTCCAAGGAAACCGTGAACGGGGAAAATCTTGGGTCCTTCTCATCTTTCTCCACTGGCTGCATCTTTCCCTCGCCGTCAGCGGCCTCGTCTTCTTCATCACCAAGAATCTGCCGGAAACTATCAATGATGGTTTGGATCTTCTCATAAGCTGCTTCATTCTGATATTTTCGCAGTGGTTGATCTGATCCCAAGTCGGCAACAATATCACGGATTAGACCTTCGACGGTCGTGAGTTGGCCACGAGAAGGTGGAACGGTAAGTTCGAATTGAGGGATCATCACAGTACAGCTAGCAGACTTGACTAATTGGCGATTCAAGTCTTCCCTGTTCAGGATCTTCGTTGTGTAGACGGTGCCTTCAGCTGTTGTAGTATCACAAATAAGTCTGGACGTGAGAATAAAACACTTGTCATAACATACGCCGAATGGAACCAGCAGATTGGATTTCGTTATTCGAGTTGCCGCAGTGTTCGCACCTGAATGACATGATAATTACCTCCTTGAAATAAGGTATAGATGTGAGCAACATCCGAGTCATTCCCTTCAGATAACTGTGAGATGACATGCGTAGATCAAATCAAGGAAGAAAATACCTGTTCACCGCAGCTCATGCAAAGTGATTCTACTTCATCCAACGGCCGGTCTTCATTCTCGTCTTCCTGGGAAGAGGGTTGCTCCTGAAGAAGATCTGTTTTATCCGCGACCCGACCAATTGCGGGGAAGAACTCGCTATTCGGCTGGGGCATTATCGGTGGAGTAGAAGCAAGTGAAAACACAAATCTACAGAATTGTAATCAGCAGAAAGATTAAATTCAGAATAGGAAATGTCTACGCGCCGAGTGCCAGTGGCTCAAGCGCTCATGCTTGGACGTCTATATAAGTAGTTGTCCTCCTCATCTCCGTCAAACTGCACGACGACAAAGAACTCTCCCATGAACCACACCAAGATACACTCTAATTCCCAACCAAATCTCCATTCGTCAGGTTTCGCCGTCGCTGGAATGTCGGCATCTACCAGTTCAACAGCCCAAGCTCCTCGTAACCCCGCCACTGGCCCAACTTCATTCGGGTCTAATTTTTCCGACTCGTTAAGCCAGTCGAGGTCACACTATCAACCTGGCTATCTTATGGTCTGTGTCGCCTTTGTATTTCCTCTTTGTCAAAACCTCGTTCTGATTCATTTAATGATGTCTAGTCCGCTAGTCATTCAAGCGCAAGTCTAGCATCATTCACGAACGAAAACCACAAGTTGTTTATACTTTTTTTTTGATAGAATTTATCTCAAAGCGGCCAACGCTACGATGAGATCCCAATTGTCCAAACCAAAGCTAAAATGAACCACGATTTGGTCAGAGGTTCTACTTCAGACTTTGGCAAGGACTCCATGTTTGAAAGCTCAAGGTTTTTTCAAGCCTCGACTCGTGTTATAGATGCCTGACGTTTTGTCCATAGACCAAGGCAAGGTTTGGCAGACGAAGACGCGCCACCCATGACTTCTGTCAACGACATGATGAACGAAATACCCCCAGACTCGTCAGGCACGCGTTTCCAGTCCAAGGCACGTGTGTTTAGATTTATATTTTACGACCAGACGCTCACGGAAAGTTTCGAGCAGACACCTTTCAACAGTCCGTTTTCTCGCTCTGTCTTGCCGCAAAAATCACACCCTACAACTCCATTTCACATGTCCCACTCAACGTCTTTTCCTCATTCATCATCTGCACAAGACCAATCGCAACCTCTTTACGTTATAGTTTTCGGATATCCTCCAGATAAATACAGCGCCACTCTAGAATATTTCAGGTCTCTTGGTGGAGACATTGGACAAACGACCGAACCAATTCAAAACACACAGATCATGAATTGCTTCAAACTTGGATTCAATAATCCTGCAGATGCTATTAGAGCCGTGAAAAAGAACGGGGAAGTATTAGGCGGCTGTTGGATGGTAGGAGTCAAATGGGCGGTTCGTCTATCTTTCCCGCACTTTTGCTTATTTTAACGACTCGGAATTTCTCTCATGTCCCGTAGGATCCTGGCCAAGCTGATGCCGTACTAGGGACCTCGCTAGCACGAGGCTTATTGCCCGTATACGACAATATCTCGATCCCATCACCCAGTGGTCAAGCTGATGCTTCTTCCCCTATGGCAGTGGATGAGGGATTTTCCAACCCTTCTGCAAATGCCAGCCCCATGCATGGTGGATTCTCGCATACGCCGACGGTCGGAACACCCATCAAATTGGCCCCCTCTGTATCAGCTTTCAAAAAGACTGGTCGAGATTCGGTCCCCAGGGCCGGAGCGAGCGGCGGAAGTTCTGAGCCTGGAGCAAATAGACCACAGCAAACTATGCAATCTACGCCCAGCAAGGGTGTACTAGGACAAGTGTCAGACCTAATATTTGGCTGGTAGGCATCATAGTAGACTGTATGGGTTTGCTAGCAATCGATCGAATACTTCCCTGGTTGTAGACGAGGATTGTGTGTTTGATCAGGTAATTCTAAAAAGAATCGATATTACTGACTGTCATACATCCTGGCTCGGTAGATATTTGGCTTCAGACAAATGTTCCAACTCAAATATGCTTTCCAGAACGTCCACCGTGGCCCACCGTCGTTCATCTTCCTGTAAATTAGTCGATACCTTCAGACGAACGATGTTGCAACTAGATACCACGGACCCGACGGCACGGGTTCTTGAATAGAATAGAAAGGTTATCATTACGCCCGCGCAATTGTAATCTGTGCTTTTAACGAGGTACCAAAATCTACCAGTAACATCGACGTAAATATGAAAGATCCTGTTCCCAAATCGTTCTTGAGAAGAACAGAAATCCGCAAACAACCAATCCTTCCCGAAAACCAAGCCGATATTTACTTATTCACAACATCATCCTGTAATAAACCGCTCAGAGGATCAGCTCTCATTCCGAGAAACGCACAAAACAACCAGTGAGGCAACACCTGGTGTTCAACGAACCTCAGCATCAGAGGCCATGGTCCTCCTGGAGAACGACGATGCACTCCCACTCCTCCTATTTGTGGGTGTATTCGAACCGCGGGATCCAGTCCGCACATGGCCTCGGGTAACAGAATGAGAAGGAGAAGGAGAAGGAGGTGATGGACCGAACGATTCGCGTCTGTTGGTACCAGTGGCAGCCCTAGGTCCTCTAGTCGTACGGGGACCTCTTACGCGGCCTGCGCTCGTCGCCCTTGATAAGCTTGTTGCTGGAGAAGCGCTCCGAGATGGGGAAGATGGCTGGGGCGAAGCGATCTTAGGCGACATTTGAGGCGTCCTAATCCTCTGCTCATCCTCATCTTCAAATTCTGGGGGTGGCTCTTTGAACATCGGACGAGGAGGAAGATTATCCAACTCTGGCGGTGGTTCCTTGAACGTAGGTCTCGGAGGGGTTGCCGGATCCTGCACTTTGATAGGAGGGGGTGGGGGAGGCGCAATAATGTGAGGAGGTGGAGGTACCACAGCGGAAGGGGGAGGAGGTGCCATTAAGGGAGGTGGCGGTGGTGGCGGTAAGAATGCAGGAGGACTAGGTGTCCCATTGGTCCCAACATGAGCAGGCCGGAGAGCAGAGGGTAGACCATGGTTCTTTGGCAGGACGGCAACGGGAGCCTGAACTTTGATTCGTTCCGGAGCAGGTGCAACAGTAGGAGCACTGGACGATGAGAAACTGGCTCTAGACGCCGGTGGGGATTTCAACGACGACGGTGGAGACTTGGCATGATGCTGAGCAACAATAATCTCTTTGAGATCCGAAGTGTCGGAAAGATTACTTCTCCTCATGCGCATGTCGACAATCTTAGTACGTCTTCGGGTAGGAACCTTGCGCTCAGATTCTCTTTTTTTCTTCTCGATCGTTGGAGGTAATAACTTGTCATAATGTTCGACCAGATCGATGAAGAATACTGGAAGAAAGATAACAGCGCTTCAACAGACAAACAAGCTAGTTGAGAAGCACTCACAAGTAGGGTGCCGATCATGAATCGATATTTCATTTTCATGCTTGGGCCTTATGATGCCTGTGTAGAAGTATAATCAGCATCATTAAGGTACTACTGGTAGTCCGCCAGCACGAACCTCGACCAATGGCCAAAGCAAGTTTCGCCAAATATACTTCGTTTGACTCATCCGACTTGGTTTTATCGATCAACCTGCAAAAGAAAGCGGGCAAACCGATTGTCAAAAAAGCAAGATACGAATTGCAGCGGGAAATTCAACGCACTCCTTGAAATGATGTATAATTACATCGATGACAGATAAGTGCACCTTGGGTAGTTTTTGCAAAGCACTCTGAACCGCCTCGAAATGTTGCTGTTGTGACACTTCCCCTTCAGGCTTGATAGCTCCAACTATCATGAAAATTACTCTTTGAGTTCAAGTCGCCTTTAACAAGATAACAACTTACCTTGTGGGTAAAGCTTGCGCACATCATCCCAACCATCGTACATTCCTAAGGGAGGATCCAGCTCTAACATCCACAACTTGACACTTGCAGCAATAACTGGAGGGTCGTATTTGTTCAGTAGGTCTTCTGGAATGTCTTGACCGGCTGGAACAGCATTCAAGCTCTCCCGCAAGTGGTGGACAGCAGTCAAAGGCACTTCATAGATCCAAATCTTCCTCTTCTCTGAGAATCCAAGCACACGCTGTGTTAAAATATAAAGGGGCAATATGAACTAGGCTTACCTGCGTCGTCCTGGATCTTCTCATACCTGTCCTTGAGTGCATTGAGGAGTGTCAAGAGCATAGGCGGAACCTGATCCTTCTTCTCTTCTTCACCTGTGACGGTGCTCCACCCACCCTCAGCCCATTTTCTTAAGTCTATTCCGAAGACAACATCCAATTCATCATGTGCCACAGACTCGTACGTATGGGGCGTGGGCCTGAAAGGTCCAGTCCTATACCTCTCGATCAATGCCTTCAGGTCTGAATCAGGGTTGTACGACGAAACAAGAGTAGCGGAGCGTTCGACAGAGCTATCGTATCCCTTGCGAAAACTTGCAATAGAACCCTGGTACTGGTGCAAGACTGTCGTGTTTCAGGTATTAAACCACATCAGCAGTTGTTGAGCTTCAGACATACCGGTTTGAATGGTACGCAGTCTTTCCGATTCCCATTTTTGTAAGGCCTTCAAGATGTCTTCTATCCTTTCTTCTAAACCCAATCTCTGTCTGTCCAACTTCCTCACGGAATCACGATAGTCAATATCCGCGGTTTCGGCTTCTCGCCTAGACCGAACGAAAGGCGGCTCAGAAGGGCCACTGGCCAATGCCTTGCTGACTATATTGACGAAATTACTGGACGTCTTCACGATCGGCGAAGGGGCTACCTCGGTGGGGGATTTGGCCACATGTGGCTGCCCGAAAGTGAAAGCCTGTACAAAAAGTCAACTTACATAAATTAGAAATGAAATTGCAATCGACCTTTGGCCTGAACTGGTAAAATGAATCATTAGCATTTTCGAATGCATTACCGAATTCTCCAAGTCTCCTCAACAAGTCCTCGCGTTCGGTTAGGTCCTTTGCGGCGGCGGCGGCAAGATCAAGGTTACGATCGAACGCTTGAACATTTTCTCTCAACCAAGTGACAAACTCCTCTCCAGAGAAGCAGTCTTGATATTCTCCTAGAATAGGGAAACGCACAGGCCTCAAAGGCAACTCTCCCTTTGCCTGAGTAAGGAATCGAGCTACAGCTGTAGGAGCAAAAGGAAACCCCGCCAAAAGGACTGGCTCAGGATCAGGGGGAGGAACGATGCTGAGCGTGGGCGGAAGAGGAGGTGATAGCGGAGGAGGTGAAGAGGCTAATACAGCTTCCTGGTCAGCAGCCCTTCCTTTCCCTTTATCCATCTTCGAAGGACTCTTCTCAGATTCTGCGTCGAAAACCTGTTCCGACTTTTGTCGCTCTCCTGCATCACTGGTGTTGGTGGCGGTGGTGGTTGATCTCCCCAAGTCTCTCAAACGTTGAGTAATACGTTCAGAAACAGTTGGCTGTCGAGTTGGACCCTTGTGCTGGTCACGCGGAGAGAGCCGTGGGGAATTAGTGTACTTGTCACTTATCTCGCTGGACACCAATCTGGCGCTGAGATGCGGTGACGTCAACGATGGAATAAGATAGAATGATGCAGATACATACTCGTCCTCTGCCTCATCTGCACGTCTGACCTTCGTCAAATACTGATCCTTCAGTTTGTGCACCTATTTCATAGATAGGTTAGATACACAAGCTGAAACTACGTAAATATTTGACTTACGTCTTCCCGAGAGTATTCATATGAGCGCAACAAACCCTCTAGGGCCACGTTCTTCGCTTGTCTCAATTTATCCTATGATTGGTCTTGTGTAAGCAGATAAAATCATTGGAATTTGGTTTGTTTGCGACATACTTTATGCCCTTGAGCCCATTGCTGGAATGGGTCTGCGACGAGGGTATGCAGGTCCTTTGCGACAGCTTCATGAGCCTTGGCCTGTTCTAGAGACTCGGCTTGGATTCCACGAAAAGCAGTGAGCAAGGAGGCGCCGTCGTCTGCATGAAATCCGGCTCCTGCTTAAAAAGTGAAGGTTGGGCGGATACCACAGACTTGTTATACAAGGCAAACGTACCTGTAGTAGGAATAGGGTTCCTCAGTGATGCGGCAAGGTTCCCTTCAGCAATCGCCCGTGCCTAATACGATCAATTAGCGGAAGTATATACTGGGGTTACATGATTGCGCACTCTAAAGAATGCGATAATTTCATCATTCTCAGCCACACCCTAAGGACGGAATATCATGATGAACATTGAGAGTGCAACTTGACAATGCGTGGGCCTTTACCTGCTCGAGTTTGTGGAACAGAACTTCTAAACCTGTTCGATAGTCTTGAGTCCAAAAAGAGTTGTTGAAGGACAAGGGAAGGGAGATAACAGCCATTATACCAGATATTCGATTAGTGAGGGATAAGAAGACGACAAGCTCTACGTTAAGAGAGCTTGCAGAACGTGGCGGCGAACGGCAAGAGAGGATAGAACTGTACAAGAGTGTTTGCCAACGAGCGCGCAGTCACAGCCACATCTAGCAGAAGGGGGTTACGTCGCGTTGAAACCTTGGAGCTTGACATTTCAAACACCCGAAGCACCCATGTTCGCCAACTTTTTGGTGTCGTTACCTCATATGAAATCCCTCAGGACTGCACAGTATTTATGTATAAATGTGAGATCGCCTCTTATGATTCGGTAGCCTTAAATACACGAAGCCAGCACATAAAGTCAAACTGAGTATTGATAGCAAGGAAAAGATGGATGGCAGTGGCGCATTAGATAACAACATACTCCACAGGGCCCATCAGTGGCACGGAAGCCGTCTATATGCTAGCGCCTCCAAGTAAGTATTCTTGACGTTAAGACGGGGATAAGTACAGTTGTAAGATGGCTCGGCTGATGCCGGTCAAGGGTAATGCGTTCTCACGTGTGAGCTTCAAGACAGTGACGAGCTTGGCTGGAGCGATGCAACATGCACAAAAACGCCTCGCGTCTACAGCTACCAAGTCTCTGAATCCAACTATTCCTCTCTCCTCCCTTCGGTCCTTTCCTCCCCCTCAAATTTTCGCGCCTTCCTCGTCGAAATCTCAGGCATTCTTCGACACAGAGTCTTGGGCTGCTATACAACCTGCGCCAGTATCTGCTCTAACCGCGTTTGCACACCGAATAGGCCTCGAAAAAGTCCTTACATCCCCCGAATTAATACAACAGGCATGCACGCATCAATCTATCATCCCATTATATTCTAAACTTCGACCAAATAAACCTATACCACTCACGAATGCCAATCTTGCGACCTTGGGAAACTCACTACTTGGCCTGTTTGCGACGGAATACGTGCATGCTCTGTATCCGCACCTTCCTACGAGGGTGTTAAAAGCCGCCGTTAGCGCATATGTGGGGCCTACTACTTGTGCTAGTGTGGCAAGGGAGATGGGTGCCAACTCATTACTACGATGGCAGAGAACAGTAAGCATCTACCAAATATCTCCCCCTCATTTGATCCTACTTTTTCCATTTAGCCAAATACGCCTACGCGTCCTGCTGTTCTACATGTCGACGCTCTAACATCCGTGTCCCGGGCATTGACTGCTTTAATCTACCAACAAAAATCTATTCCCATAGCCCGAAAATTTGTCCATAATTTCTTCCTCAGCCGGGATATTGATTTACGGAGTATGATCAAATTCCGCGACCCGAAAAAAGCATTATCCCTGACTGTGCGCAAGTTCGGACGCGAGAGACCGGTATCAAGGTGTGAAACAAACGCCGCCTACTATGTCTCACCCGCTCACGCAATATAACAGGCTGCTGAAGGAAACTGGTCGATTTTCTAATTCACCGGTTTTTGTCGTGGGTATCTATTCTGGCACAGATAAACTAGGCGAAGGGTTCGGCAGCTCTTTGAAGATGGCTGAGTTCAGAGTGAGTATTTCCCTTCAAGCTTCTACCCATTTGACTCATGTCGTCCCTAGGCTGCAGAAGACTCGCTGCATCGACTATATTTAACTAGAACACCCCTTGACCAACTTCGGTTACCCACATCCACATTTTCGTCGCAGTTGGGCGACGTGTTCACACCGACAGAGTCGAGCGACGAAGGCTCGTATGTTCCAGGAGAATTAGGACACACGGAGGTAGCTTATGGAAGTTCCGGTCGAAGCTCGATAACACTTCCGTCCAGCCGTGCTTATATGGATGATGTAGATGAAGACTAAATAATGCCATTAATTCCAATATATCTCGGTCAAAATCAGCGCACTTTCCACCCACCCATCCGATCTCCAGATATGATGAAACGTGAAGCTTGTGGGACTGACTGCTACTTCGATCTACAAGGTTGATTCGGTGTAGAGTTGATTTTTATGTCAGTCAGTGGTACAGCAAGTGCGAGCTATTTTTATGTAAACACGGTCGGCTTGTGCCGCCAACTTTGAATAGTAGAACGTACTTGTCCTCCCAACTGCTGCCCTTCCCTCGCGTTGAATGCAAATAATTTGAGTACTGTACAGTAGAAGCTATGCAAGTATTGAACGCAGCACGACCGTGTTTGCAAGACTGAGAATGCAAGGCAAGTACTCAGATCAACCGTAGACCGGCGATAAGCCTGTATACATACTAATGTCCATGCTCATATCGGAAGTATGCGCATGGACACATACGTGCTAGTTACCAGAACGCAGTCGTGATACTGTTATCATGAACCCTGGGATCCGAGCCATAGTGAAGAGATTCGGTTTATTCTGGAGTCCACTCGTTTGCTTGAACCTTGCGTGTCTTGGGGGCTTCATAGAAGGACTACTGAGGTTTGTTGAACCACATCCTGACACTATGTAGATCTATTTTCGTGCTATCCACTTCTTATCTGTGCCGCGCAAGAACATCCTGATCCCTGATGGCCTTCTTTTAGACTTCCTGTTACACCAGTTTGGATTTCCGGGATGTCGATAGACCGTTCTTGATTTCATTCGCCCCCAATTTTCAGCCTCGGGTGACTGTGTTCGGGTTTGATGTTATAGTGCTTTTTTTCTGTCTCCAGCTGTCGCTCGTATTCCAGCCGCCTTGCTGTGGGATCGTGACGACCATCTAACAATGGAACAATATCGATACGGTAGTTGCGGGACAAATTCGGGACACCAAATGATAGCTAGCCTCATCTTATCCTAGAGTCGATCAACGGCTTTCTAAGCACAAGTCAGCCGTGATTCCATTTGTTGATGTCGTTTCGATTCCTACCACCAACATGTCCGAAAAACTTCCTCTCGTCCACCCTGCGACAGGTCCTCCGACCGGTCATCAATCAAGGCCTTCACAATCAAAGAAAAGATTTCTCATCTTCACAACTCTTTCGACATTGGCCTATGTTCTATTGTCTCGTACACGCAGTCTAAGATTCATCGGAGCTGCAAACTTCGCGGTGTCCAACCATGGGTTCGACGAAGATGGTGATTACAGCTATTTGTGTCCACAGGTAGAAGCTTTAGTGCCAAGCGAAAATGGAGGCGTGTGGGATGAACTTGTTAAAAATAAATTGGGCACGGATGAGTTCAAGACAAAGGCTGTTGCGTGGTTGAGTGGGGCTGTTCAAGTCAAGTGCGTTTGTACCCTTGCTTCTCATTCCCACATGTCTTATCAGCGTATAGGACGGAATCCTTCGACAAGATGGACGTGGGTTATTCTCTGAACGTTAGCTAGAGCTTGAAGGCTAATCGACTTCATCTATTCTAAAGCCTGTTGGTGTTGACCCTCGTTGGGATGCCTTCGGTCCTTTCCACGATTATCTCTCGGAATCATTTCCCTTGGTGTCAGTTCTTGTGTTACATTCGAAAATTCAGTAATAACGGAATTTGCAGCCATTCGACTCTATCTGTTACAAAAGTGAACACCTGGGGTTTAGTCTATACTTGGGAGGGTTCTGATGACAGTTTGAAACCTGTCCTGCTTGCTGCTCATCAAGGTAAACTCTCAAACGTGTTGTATATTATGCATTGGTTGTCTGAATGTGCGTTGTATTAGATGTTGTCCCTGTTAACCCAGATACTGTGGATGAGTGGGAACACCCTCCTTATTCTGGTCACTTCGATGGTATGTTGTTTTTTTGTCTTTGACATGTTTTATAGCTTATTGAACTCGCTCTTTGTGCAAAGGTGAAAGGATATGGGGTCGTGGTAGCTCAGATGACAAGAGCGGGCTAATTGGTATTCTGTGAGTACCTACCTCATAAGAACACAAATGGATGACAAATGCGACACATCTGACAACAGAGCATCCATCGAAACTCTCATCGAATTCGGTTTCAAACCTACTCGCAAAGTTGTTTTGGCATCTGGATTTGATGAAGAATCCAGTGGATTAGAGGTAGATATAATTCTTGCCACCCGCAATGGCATCGCTTTGTCTCTTACCTAGGCCGATTTGTAGGGTGCTTATTCCCTAGCGGGATATCTTCTCCCAGAGTTTGGCGAAAACGGATTCGCATTTATTATTGACGAAGGCTGTAAGTCGATTCTGTGAGTTGTACTTCCTGATAATAACCAACATTATGAAGCTGGTTTTGTGGAGAGATATGATAACGTCTTTGCTTTTCCCGCGGTCACTGAAAAGGGATATATTGATGTTCGCATTGATGTGAGAATCCAATTTGACTGACTATTCTGAGCGATTTACACCTTGTCGCTTACTTTCAGGTGGCTTCTCCAGGTGGGCATTCCAGTGTTCCTCCACCCCACACTGTGCGTTTTCATCTATGATCAGTACGTCATGTGTAGGCTAATTGAACTATGTAGAGCATTGGCATATTGGCCGCCCTACTCGTCGAGTATGAAGCCAATCCGTACAAAACGAAATTGTCCAGAAGTACGTTTCTTCTTCTTCTTTCGCTGAACCTCTGGCTGATTTACCCTATGAAGATACCGTGACGTACGATTATGTCAAATGTTGGGCCGCTCATTCACCCAAGATGCCAAGCGAGCTTCGAAAAGCCATAATACAATCCACAGAGTCTGATCGAGCGCTGAAAGATGCCGAGTCGATTCTATTCAAAGATCCCTTATTCAAAGCACTTGCAGGGACTACCCAGGCTATCGATTTGATTGGCGGTGGCGTTAAGGTGTAAGTAGTATCCAACGAAATCTGCCCAATGGGATTTGATATTCACATATCTGCTACCGTATAGCAATGCGCTTCCGGAAGACGCTTTCGCTGTTGTGAACCATAGAATCGCGGTCGACAGGTTAGTATATATATTCTTCAGATAAAGTTTTTGTTTTGAAACATGAAATCTCTTCCAGCTCGGTCGCGGATATTATTTCAAAGGACACCGCGCTGGTCAAGCCCCTAGCCGAAAAGTTCAACCTCTCATTGACTGCGTTTGGTACCAAAATCACAGACCCCTCGCAACCAAGTTTCGGGTCTCTCGTTCTTTATGATGCATGGGGTTCCAACCTCGAGCCCGCACCTCTCACCCCTTACACCGGCAAAGAGTCCGCAGCGTATCAGTTGTTGTCCGGGACGATCAAGAGTGTATATAATGTGCACAGAGGTTTGGAAGGAAATGATAATATCAAGGTGCAGCCTGGGTACATGACTGGTAACACTGGTACGGGTTTCTTTCTTCTTCGGCTGTGGACCTAGTAGTTGACTCGAGTCGTGTTGCAGATACCCGATATTATTGGAAACTCTCTCCCAACATCTTCCGATACAACCATCATAATCAGGGCCGCGGGGGGTTGGGCAACGCTCATACTGTGAATGAATGTGCGTCTCATCTCGCTATATCTTTCTGTTCATTTACTGAAACTTGCTTTGAATAGTCCTTCCTATTGACAGCTTAGTGGAGATGACCAAGTTCTTTACTACGCTTATTCTGAATGCGGACGAAACGAAGGATTTGTGAGTGAATGTCGGTGGGGCGACGTAGTAGAAAAAATCTGTTCCAAGTCGCTACCTCATTTCATGTTGTGTTCATGGTAATTACATCCCCTTCCGGTGCTCCAACTCCAGGAGGATCGTCCGGAATCTCCATTTCTGCTAAAAGAGATTCGATGTCTGGTGTGACGATGAACCGTCTATTAATCTCGCCGAGAACGCAAAGCCGTTTCTCTTTCTCGTCCAGATACACGGAGTGCTGTAAGAACGACGGTTGAGTTGCTGCAGCTACCTTCAAGAACATTCAGAAGAGATAATTCAGTAGACGAATGGGAAACCAACATCCATGACTATGCCGTTAGCCAACCGCATTTTGACCGCCCCACTTCGATATATTTCTAGTCGGCCAATCACACCATCTACCTTGGGTTCTTCTTGCTTTTCTATTGGAACGGCTTCCTGTGGTGTGGAAACTGATGGGGTAGCAGTTCCCGTGTCATCAGCAAAAGTAACTTTCTTTGGGCTCTCTGTAGCCTTCCCTTTCCCCTTGTCAGTTGCAGATAGCTTGCTTGTGGTTGACGTAAACTTGGGGAAGGGAGAAGGGAACTGGAAGAAGTATAATCGCTCCTGACGAATGTCCGGATGCTGCAGTTGCTCAGAAAAAAAAGTCGAAGCTCGACCTCTAGAAAATAACATACCCCGTCTTGTTCTAGATTTAAAGAAAAGTCGTCTATGATGTCTTCAAGTTCTTCTTCTTCCTCGCTCTCGCTCAGATCAACGGCATTTGCGAGATTGATGTCTTCGACACCGATGGTTTCCTCGGGTTGAGGAATTCCTATCAAAGCCGTCAGTGTACTAGTGATATATTTCTGTTAGTTTGAGCGTACCTTTTTTCGGAGAAGTTTCTTCCTTCTTGATCTTCGTCTCTTTCTTCTTACGTTTCTTATCTTCGGATTCTCTCTGTAGAGTCTCTGGTGCCATCCAATCCATCGTCCTCACACGGGCCATATCAATGATCTCTACTCCCTCATCAGGATCAGAGTAAAGTTCGATATCGTTGTCGGCCTGAGCATTTCCACCTGTCAGAATGTTTTCCTCGTTTTCTTTCTTGAGAGATGGGGCAGTCGTTTTAGTAAGACCGGACCCTAGATTTCCAGCGGGGCCTGGAGGCGCAGCAGGTGCGAAATTAGATCGTGGGGCAACACGACGGCCGCTCGAGCCGGCAAGTGAGGGTCCCATGGCGAATGGGCCACTTGCTGTCATTTCCGACAGAGGAGGTCGAGCAGCACCTCCTCTGCCATCTCCGCCACGCCCCCGACCGCGCCCTCTCCCGCGATCTCGTGCGGCTGATGGAGAGGGAGAAGGAGGTGCGGGTACTTCCTACAAAACGATGACTGAGGGACGTGCAACGATCCGGCTTCATTTAGCGCGTACTTGTTTGACATCGTCGCTGGCGGGCTCTGTATTAGTGATAGATAGATAGATTTATTTTTTTTCGGTGAAATGAACGTACTCCTTCTTGCGCCTAGCGGGTAAAGTTGGTACGAATTTGAGTTTTTGTGAACCAGATTTGTTGGTATCTTGTTTCTTTGCCAGACTTGCGATGGCTTTTGGTGCGGATCCGGTTGGGTTGGAAGAACTGCCGGACATTTGCCAAAGAGACGAAGAAAAGGTAGCGGCACACGTGATCAAGTGCCTGCAAAGGCCGCGCTCTTTTAATTGCGGACTCGGACTTGGAGTGCCAAGCAGATTGCGAGCAATTTGATAAATGAATTCAACTGCGTTGTAAATATTTATTTTACTGAAAAAGAACGACCATCTGCTTTGTGCAGTTATACACGCAGTAGATAAAACTAGATGTGCCACTGTTCAAGTCCAAGTTTGCAACTCGTCGGCATACCAATTATCAACTCCGACAGGTCACGGCTCGATCTACTTTCAGTTCACGACAACTGGCGGCGATCTCCCTTATTGACCTTCACTATGTCTGAACCTGAGCATCTTAAAGCGACGTACAACGAGATTCACAAACTCATTCAACAATCTGCTGGCAAGATTGCAGAGTTCAAGCCAGATCTATTCGTCGCTATAGGTTTTTCCGAGCTTCTTTACGTTTGAGTGGCGGTGATTTTTATTATCCTCTTCTACAGGCGGAGGGTCAGTTGAACTTTTCCCGAGCTGATTTTTCCTGAACTTCCTTGTGCAGAGGGTTTTTCCCTGCTCGCGTTTTGGTAAGTCGATCTGCGTATTTCGTCTCCTTCCTTTGATATATTGTAAGTTTTACAGCGCACATTCCTGAAAGATGCATCCACTAAGAAAAATATCCCCATACATGCTATCGGACTTTCATTGTATGAATCTGTGGCCGGTACTACCTCGGAACAACTTGGGACGGAAGTAATTCGAACTCAATGGTTGTGAGTGTGTGTGAATATACGCCCTCTTCTATCCAACGGCACCCATCTATATTCCAGGGCATCCCCAAAAGTATTGTTGGGCAAAAGGGTGTTGATTATCGTCAGTCATCGCAGTGGCCATCTAAGAGATCGATCTTAAAGATTTTCCCACTATATAGGACGAAGTTGATGATTCTAGAAAGACGCTCCAGTGAGTACAAAGACTCTTATCTGTAAGAGCGCTACATTAACATGCTTTGATCTCTAGATATGCTGTTCGCGAATTGCAGAAGGATGTAGAGTCGGAATTAGCGCAGCTTGCCGAAGCTGACCGTCCTAGCACGCCTACTCAGTTCGCCATCTTCGTTGTTCACAATAAACTCAAAGAAAAGCTCGGGGAGATTTCTTCCGACATTCCGTGAGCCCCTAGTCAAATTTCTTTCTATCGTGCTCGGTCGGCTAAATCGTTGCTAGCTATTACGCCGCAATGGAAATCCCGGATTTATGGTACTTTCTCGCATATCTTATCTTTATATATCTGATATACCGATGTTATTGTAGGCTTGATTATCCATGGGAACAACGGTGGGTGGATTACTGGTTTTTATTCATCCTTGTGCCTGAGTAGCTTCTCTTTTTTTCTTCTCGCAGAGACATAGACGAACACGACAGGCTTGCGCATGCACAGAAACCTATCATGTAACACTATATAGAAGTTGAAAGATTCAGTTGATTGCTGTACCTTTTTATATCTTTTTTATCAATGAATTGTGTTTGAAGTCACGTCGGTGTGCTTCCTGTGTTCGGCAAGTGTGAGACTAGCTTTCAGGTGTAAAGCACCCATTCCTGCGTACAACTTTCTCCGGTACTACGATCTCGCTGCTCACCGGTCTGCGGTGTTACAAGGGTTGTTCTCTACAAGACAGCTCACGTATTCCCTGCAGTTATTCGTTGTTTAAACCTGCTTCCGGCGCTTTGGAGAAATTCAATTTTGTCAGCGCTAGCGCCAACTTTCGTGCGCAACTTGGCCGTCGGGCAGCTTCCGCTCTTCTAGCCACGCAAACACCACATTATCGATCCCATTCATGTCGACAGACGACGAGGAGTATGAGTACGAAGGCTTGGAACCAAATGCCGGACATGGAGTACGTTTTCTGCAACGGCCATTTTGTGACCATGTATCTGACCCATCGTACTAGGTCCATATGTTTGCAGGGGCATTAGTGAGTGTTTTGTAATTCAGACGATCCCCATATCTTCCACGACGTCGCACCACAACGATACGGAGTCAGTCGCTGACATGCGGTGAAATTTTCTAGGCTGGAATCACAGAGCATTCTGTGATGTTTCCAGCAGACATGATCAAAGTGTGTTAATCTTCCTCCATCGCAAATATCTCTACAGGGCTACGACTCATTGTCTCCCCCACACAGACTCGGATGCAGGTTTTTACGGCATCTCCAGCAGCGATGTATACCGGAATTGGGAATGCCTTCAGCCGGATATCTGCAACAGAAGGGTTACGAGCATTATGGCGGGGACTGTCTTCTGTGGTCCTGGGAGCTGGCCCTGCTCATGCAGTTCACTTTGGGACATATGAGTTCATTAAAGATATAGCGGGTGGTAATGAAGAGGGAAATCAGTGGCTTGCTACTTGTGAGTTTTCTTCACCATCCTCCTGATAACTTCCGATCATCCATGTTGCGTGCAACTTTTTTCTTGCGTAGCTCTTGCAGGCGCGTCTGCGACTATTGCAAGCGACGCGTTGATGAATCCCTTTGATGGTAAGATTAAATCGGTTCCTTGACGCCTATCTGTTCCGTCAATAAATATGCGATACCTAGTGATCAAGCAACGAATGCAGATACATCAGTCGCAATACAGATCCGTCTACGACTGTGCCCGAACGGTGTACCGCAACGAAGGGCTAACTGCTTTCTACGTCTCGTACCCGACGACACTGATGATGACAATTCCGTTCACGGCCGTACAGTTCACAGTGTACGAGCAGTGTAAAAAGATGTTGAACCCCACGAATGTCTACTCTCCCGTTACGCATGTCGTTGCTGGTGGAGTGGCTGGAGCTGTAGGGGCGGCGGTGACGACGCCATTGGATGTGGCAAAAACGTTATTACAAACTAGAGGTACTTCGCATGACCACGAAATACGGACTTGTAGAGGAATGATACACGCTTTCCGCCTTATCTGGCAAAAGGATGGCTTTAGAGGGTTCGGTAGGGGGTTGAGTCCTCGGATACTTACACATATGCCTAGTAATGCGTTATCGTGGCTGTCTTATGAATTCTTCAGTGAGTTCTTTTCTTTGTCCTTCGTGAGAACAGAGACTGATCATCTTTTTTTGCAGAGGCAGCGATCCGACAAAGCTGACTTTATTAGGTCTCAAGCCCTTTGGAGACCCACATATTCGTTGTATCTGGCTTTCGTCGCTCTTATAGGATATAGCTCCATAAATTCCTCACCATTATTCCATACCATGACAGTTGGTTCAACTCACACTCAATCAAGCCGATAGGTTAAAATTGGATAGAGTGTGATTCTTCGTCACGATCGACACTACACAGCCGGGTAGCTAGGAATGGATGGGATAAGTAGCGGTATGAACTCGTTCTCGTAAGACTCCATGCTATATGGGCCAGAAACCATACATCATAATCGATAATCCACAAATCAACCTGCTCCAGCAGCTCTCCACCAACGAACGCGACCATCTTCGCCACCAGTTACGAACGCGCCAGCGGAATTACTACCAGAAGGCTTTGGTCTCCAAGACACACTCCAGACTTCGCCGCTATCTTGAATGGTGGAAACAGCTGCGCGGGCTGATAGATCCCAAACTTTGATAGTCTTATCGGCAGAACTACGGAACATCAGAACGGTAATATGTGTCAAAATGAGATCAAACTTACCCAGATAAAGCCAATCGGCCATCTGGTGAGATGTCTGTACTGAGAACCCATGACGAATGCCCAGTTAGTGACGCAACAGCGCCAGAACCAGATTTTCCCGAGGCAGTCACACGAACATCGTGTAAAATCAGTCTCTTGTCTTCCGATCCAGACATGAGTAACTTTGTGGAGCCAAATGAGATTAGAAGACAATTAAAAATGTTCAACTTACAGTAGAATCTGGAGACCACGCAAGAGCCCTGACAGCCATGGCGTGTGACGTATATGTCGCAGAAAGGCTGCTGGATTCAAGATCAAATATGTATATCTGACCGGTTTCTGAAGAGAAGGCTACGCGAGATCCGTCGGGACTCTGGGAAGAAAGGGTTTGAGAGTGTTGGCGAGGTGAAACGTCTTGAAATATGGTAACACTGACACAGAGCACGTACTTACATGAGTACAATACATGCCAAATTTACTCCTTCCGCTTGAAAGAGTTGTTTTAAGTTGTCCAAACGAGGAGGGATCGGCAGAATGGATTGTGACGTTTCCAGATCCACCCGTCGATGCGTATGTTCCACCTTTTGGATGCAAGGAAACGGACCATGCTAAAGGATGGATCAATAGTTAGCTGCGTTGATGCTCTACAGATGTAAATTATGGACCTGGTTCTGAGCCTGTACGGGTGTAACTTTCGTGTTTTCCTACAACCTCCCCTGTTTCCAGATCCCAGAGTTGTGTTAACCCTTCGATACTGTTGAATAACGCGTGATTTCCCTCTGGGGATGTCGATAACGAATTAAGACCCAGTGTATGCGGCGGAAGTGAGCGCGTTACTTGTCCAGAAGTGGAGTCTAGATGTTTTATTGTGCCATCTGCAGAGATAGAAACCACGCGGTCACCAGCATTGGTCCAAGAAACACCCCATATTGGAGCCTCATGAGCTAGACACCTGGATGAGAGTGGCGCAGATATGAAAGATCATGGTACGCGCACGTTCTTGAAGTTCTAGCGCGTTCAGAAAAACGAGACTCTGTACAGAAAACGGTCAAAGGGTGATATATGTCGATTGTTCTGCGGATAGACTCACCATAGATCTGAGATGGGAGTAAATGTTCAGAAGAGCGGAACGCGAATAGCCACCAAATGCTCGCGGAGATCGAAAGTCGACCGAACATAAAGCACCAGCCACAACCTTATTTTTTCCTCACATCAACGATAGCGGAAGAAGACATCGCTCTGTGTTTTTTATTGTAATTCATAACAAGTCTGTGGATATTTTTCTCCCAAGTACATTCACCAATATTATACTTTTGCAGGATGTCTGACGCTGGAGATGAAACCCAAATCGACGTACCTGAGGAGGTGGAGGTTACTGCAACCGATGCTGCTCCCAGAGGAAAAATGTCTACAGAGGAGGCTCTTCAGGTCAGTTAACAGGACTCTTAGATTTTACGCTTGTTGACATATCATATAGCAAGTTTTGAAAAATGCCCTTGTCCATGATGGACTTGCTCGCGGTCTGCGCGAATGCACCAAGGCTCTTGACAAGCGCCAGGCTCATCTTTGCGTTCTTGTCGAGACTTGTACCGAAGCTGAGTACATCAAGTTGATTGAGGCTTTGTGCGCAGAGCACAAGATCAACTTGATCAAAGTCGGTGACGCAAAGGTCTTGGGTACTTGGGCTGGCTTGTGCAAGATCGACAAGGAAGGCAATCCACGCAAGATTGTCGGATGTTCTTGCGTCGTTGTGAAGGATTACGGTGTAGAAAGTGAAGGCGTCCATGTCCTTCTTGATTATTTCAAAAACCGTTAGGTGAGTAAAGCGGAGATTTTTGTTTGTGTGATGACAAACAGACTCCCTCAACGGAGAATTTATTCCATGAGGATTCAGTCTAACCGGAATCATTATATAATTGACTGAATCCAAAATCGCTTTGCTTTATGTTATGCTCGATGCTGATCCTCATTTCACAGGTAGCATTCCTCATTGCACAATAAAATACGCCTTGGAGGCATCGTGACATAGAAGTGAACTTGTTGGCCTTACTGATTCTCTAATTCGGGAATCTAGTCTTGTCGACGTCTGCATCAGTTGTCAAGTTATTGCCTCATAGACTTGCTAGAACACTGGTGTGAGGGTGCAAGTTCTGCGCTCTATCTCATTGACTGTCCGACCGCCTAGTGTCCGTTGAGCGTTAATGGTTCCATCTTCCTTTTGACATGGATGTCTTCACTGCCAGCCTAGCAGCTACAGATATTTTTTATAATCCAGGAGTTGGAGATGAAACGATGGAGCCTGAATGTGACAAATTTCCACGTCGAGGTTGACTGGCTGAGTTCGAATAACTTGAAGATGGTTGAACAAATTTGGGTGTTCAAATGGAGTTATCGTTTCAGCTTTCCTCTCACATCCAAGTGGTGTTTTGCTGTCCCTCTTTGTGACCACTCGACGTCTCTTCTGAACAAAATCGTGGCAATCAATGAGCAGTTCTCCGATGCGTAAAGCGAAAAAACGCTCTTCAGCTATAAAAAAACACCTGTTTTGGTCTGCTATTCTGTGTTCACCTTGGGTCTGCTGTATTTGCTATTTGCTTTTCATCGACTACTATGGAAAAGCTTCCAGCCAGAGTCTTTTCCTCCTGAAACAGCAGGGCCAAGTTGAGCTTCCCCAAGGCCAAGCTTCTGACCACCACTTCGCCAACGCAACATCCGCCTTCTTGGCGTCGGACTTTACGAACTTACAAAATTCTCAAAACGTACCTAACGAAGCTATCGGAGCGATAATTCCCGTCACATCAGACTCTGTATTACATCTGGAAACAGTTCTCCTTCCTTTGACGAACAGCTCGCTCGGAGTCAGCCAAATTGGTATCGTTTGCGCTCAGGATGCACTTCAGCGAGCTCGCACCATACTGCGAACAGGTCTCTTCACTTCAGAAGATATGAATCATGCGGAATTCGTTCTTCTTCCTTGGGCGAAAGGCTCAAGTTACGTTGCCGCAGCCCTTGCCGCGACATCACAGATGACTACAGATCGGATCGTTTTCTTAACCGTACAAGGATTGAAGGATGCCGATAATCAAATGTGGGATCTGTTCTCGTCAAGCGCTTTTTCGTTACCCTATGGTCCCCGGGGCTTCATCTCGTCAGACAGAGTCGCATGTTTAATTCCTCAGAAGACTGCTCAACCCGCTTCCTTCCTTGTACCTCCTTTTGTTGTCCCATATTCTGTTTTTCGTGGAGTAGGACAAACTCATGACTTGACGACCTGGATTGCGTTTGGCGTTGCAGTTGCCAAGTGGATTGGACATGGAGTGGGTGGGATTGTACTTGCTGCCGAAGAGGCGACTTCGTGGTGTCCGGAAGTTTCTTCCAAGATTTCTGCGGCTCAGGCGATTCTCTCATCACCTGTCATTGTTGAACAAGACATCTTGCACAGAAAGGATTCCGTACAGATCTCAGACTGGATGCTTCCGAATAATGTGACTGTCTCTTCTGGAATTATCACTTTGTTCCTGCCGGATTCAAATGACTTGCGGGATTTTTCCGGTACAATCTGTCGACTCCAAGCCAACGGCACTCAGATAGGTATCTTTCTGTACAAACATAATCTCGGTCGTGGGATTCGGTCTGAATCGTATGCTGCATCCGATACTTGCCACCTGACCTACCAGACACGTCATCATGGTGATCCATTACAAACTGTTGCAAGCTGGCTCCGACGCATAGAATTTGTACCTCACATTGTTGTGACCATCAAAGAAGACGACCCCTTCACTCGAGCCGTTTCTATCTCCCTGTCAAGTCGTCTATATACTCATTCAACTCTGATTCGCCTTCCTCGTCGAGACTTAAAACATTGTGAGTGGATGGGTTCGTTAACCATACCTGAGCTGAGGAGTAAGTTTCAATTTCTGTCTTCGTCCTTATCATCATGACAGTAAGCTTTGAAATCTAGACTGGCACATTCCCCGGGTTGACATCACCGTTATCACAAATGACCGACCTCATTCACTTGTGCGCCTGTTGACATCTCTCACCAACGCTCGCTACTTCGGAGATATTATAAATCTTCGTATCAATCTCGAGCAGGATACGGGCCCAGACACGATGCGCATTGTAGACAAGCTGCAATGGGGTCAAGGTGCTATATTTGTTAACCATCGGGTAATCCATGGAGGACTGCTTCCAGCTGTCGTAGAATCGTGGTACCCCCATACTGACGATTCTTACGGTCTGATATTGGAAGACGATGTCGAACTGTCGCCTTTCTTTTACGCGTGGATTAAAATGACCCTGCTTCGTTATAGGTCCGCTTTTTTTTTCTAGCTGTTCTAAACTGAACGCCTCTGTTTTAGGTACGGTAAAGAAGAAAACAAATCAACCCGGCTGTTCGGGATTAGCCTATATCAGCAGAAAAACATCGAAACAAAACCAGATGGCCGACAACCTTTCAACGCTCGGACAATTTTCGCCTCAGAACACATTGCAAGCTACAATACTCCTTATCTTTCCCAAATACCATGTAGTTGGGGAGCGATTTACTTTCCAGAACATTGGCGCGAATTTCATTCTTATCTCGCCATTCGTCTGTCCGAACTGTCGATTAGTATTGACCAGGTGGTCGTCCCTAATACTCGCTCGAACAGATGGACCAAATCGTGGAAAAAGTACTTCATTGAACTCGTTTTTCTTCGAGGATACGTCATGCTCTATCCGAACTACGATCACTTCGTGTCTCTATCTACAAACCATCTCGAGGTCGGATCGCACGTCAAGGATACTCCAAGAGACTCGTATTTACAAAAGAAAGACATGTTTCTTGTTCCTCTCATACCCTTGTCTGAAGAAGGACTATCGATGCTTTTGGATCTTCCTGAGGGTCATTTACCGGCATATTCGTCTCTTCCGACACTCGATCTTTTCGGTGATATTGCTTCCTCAGCTTCACTGATTCAACGAGGTTTATCCCGTCAAGCTGTTGTCATTCCGCTATGCACGAATAAGATTACACCCAGAATTACGATGGCACACGATGTACATGGCTTGCTCTGCCTGGGGGAATCGCTATGAACTACAATCGATAACCGGAGAGAAACCAATAGATATAGGGTGGCATGCAATACGTGGCTAAACTGCAACTTGCGAGCTATCTAATCCTAAAGCGTGTAAGAATATATTGACGTTGGCTAATTTTATGGCTGTTTCTTCTTCACTGGTCACCCAACCCTTGTGCACAGCGACGACGTTTTCGAGGATCTTTTCGCGCATGGTACTAACTAAAGTCTGTTGTTGCTCTAGAGATGAGTGTAAAGCAAAGGCGGCGAGCAGCTGCCACACTTGTTGGTCGGCGATGTCGTTGTTAAGAGAGGGAGCATATGTTGTTCCTGCAACGGTGGCACGTGTGGAAGGAAATAGCATCAGCAAGTGCGGGACCAGGATACGGAATAACACGTTAAACACATTCTGCCTAAAAATCGTCGACCAGCGTTAAGATGCATGTCTTGCGAATGAAGATTGACAACGACACCTACCATTTATCTAATTCATCAGGTGACGGTACTTCTGATAAATCAGTAGTCTGTTTTAGGTCTTCGACCCGACTTAAGAATATGGTAAGCAGCGCTACAGCAGGCTAGACATTCATTAGTCGTCATGGTTGAACATGAGAACCGTGCTTCGTACCCGGGTATGAGAGATAGCAATGATGTCATTATGTTTGATCAGGAGTTCGAGGAGACCACTGATTGGCGTCAAGTTAATCTTTGCAACCACAAGCATCATCGTCTGCATCACGGTGGCAAGGAAGATATCTGTGCTCTCTGACGCATCATAAAGAATGGATGCGTCCTTCACAACGTCCAGCTGGGAGAAGCAGGCGACAAGCAAAGTAAGCATGGTGAGCATGCGCTTTGAACCGAGAATGTGCGCATCCCGCGCGAGAAGCTTTTTGCCTTTTGGTGGAACAAGAAGCGAAATGAATGGATGTGGTTTGCTAGATACGATCATTTAGCACGTCATTCTTGTGATTACAGTCTGGAACGATAATTCACCTTGTCTCCAAAGTAACCATTACCCTCCAGCCATCCCATAGTTCGTTGACCATCTCTTCGTCTCTCATTTCCCTGACACGTCAAACATGAAAAACGGACAATAATCGTTGATAAACTTGTGTAGTTACCAAATCTCATATAACCGGGGCTCGTCTTCTGACGGTATAGTCGTCCGATGCTGATCAATATGCATGGTGAGCTCGTACAGATGCTCGACGATGGCAAGTGTTTCCTTATAAGTCAAAGGGTCTTTCTTGACAATGCCATTTGTCTGAAATCATGGTTAGGCCAAAATCCGCGTAGAATGAACGAGGGTATTGCTTACGTCCGTCGCACTTCCGTTAGCATCCTTAGCAGGATCGTGGAGGCCAGAGTCTCCTTCGGGATGGGAAGCATCGTGCCCCATCTCAACTTGAAGAAGTTGGCGAGGAGCGGCTTTGTAACTGCGACCGGATGTCTTCCCCAAAGCTCCCTGAAGAGTGTGAAGGCTGTGCACTATACCAACTTGATAAGCAGGAACAGTTACGAAATCATGAGGCAGACTTACTGCCTTTCTCCTTCTCTCGCAACCGCGCATTCTGAACGATCCTTTCTACCTGGGCCTCCATCTTCTGTAACGCATTGGCTCTTCGTCCACCATGCTTCTGGTTAAGACCTAAACCAATGCCGCCACTGGAACCGAACTTCAACACATGCTCCTCCTGGGGGTTAATACCAAATCGCGATCTGACATTTGAAGCATGGACTTGCGCATAGTAGTCCTCAGCATACGGGTCCTGAGTGACAAGCTGGGAAACTTGAATACGTGTGATAAAATCCTTGTCAGACTGGGTCATAATGTCGTTGTACCGGGACTACGGATAACTCGACGTTAGAACATCTAGAAATGGATCGCAAGTTTAAAATATGCTTACCATATGAGCAAGTTTGGTCTGCTTTCGCCGTCTCTTATCCTCCATGCGTTCAGCCTCCATAATCTTGCGCATGGCCTCGGTACGGAGAGCTTCCTGCTCCGCCTGGTTTGGAGAACCCTTGAGTTGATGCAGCAATTCAGCTTGGGCAGCCTCTGCAAGAAAACGTTGCTGCAGTTGAATATCCTGTGGAAGATACTGCATATTCTGCTGAAATGGCGCCTCCACAGAAGACTCTAAGAAGGCAGGCGATCGCTGTTGTTGTCTACGACGCAAAAGTATCTCTGCAACCTGAACATCACTCAATGCGGCGGAACCTTGCCGTTGCTGAGGGGTACTGCCTCCGCTACTGGCGCGACTTTGCTGCAGTTGATACAGTTGCTGGGCACGTAGCTGGCGTTCAAGTTCCTCGACGCGCAGCTGCTCCTGGAGATCTTGAAGCTGTTGCTGCTCTCTTATCTGCTGCTGAAACTGGTGATGCTGGAGTTGCTGCTGAATTTGGTGTTGTTGGAGGAGGGCCTGCTGTTGTTGTTGCTGGTGGAAGCGGGGAGATTGTGCGTGGGGATGCATTCGCGGCGGTGGAGTGCTGCGCTGCTGATTTTGCTGCTGTTGATAGAAATTGCGAGGAACAGTCGTCGTCCTTGTTTGCTGGGCGTAGGCCCGCATTTCTGCCTCTACTTCTTCCATGGTTCGAGCCATAGATGTCGCAGCGCTAGGGTAACTTTGCTGCTGGCTGAGAACGGGAGAATCATGATACAACTGATCCTGAGATGAGAACGGGGAGAAGTTCGCAGTAGATGAAGCAGTAATCGATGGAGCGGAGATGGAGGAGGAAGACGATGCGATTTGCTGATGAACGGGGGTACCAGATCGCACGCCACCATTCACGCGGGGGAGCAAGGAAGACACGGAGCGGTCATCCCAACGTGACTCTAGGGACGATTGCAATGGTCGCGCTAGATACAGTGCTAGTAAGATAAATGAAAATAAAATATTCACGCAGAGGATCTTACAGGACTGGATAACGACCCTCGACGGCGGTGTGGGCTGTTGTCGATACAAGTCGTTCTTATCCAGTTCGGCCCTAAGCAAAGCCTCATGCCTATGTGAATCAGGAGCAGGCTTCCTGGCAGGAAAATCGTCCGCCAATTGATTCTGTTGAGAAAAATCAAAATCCTTTCCTACGTGTCACCGTATCCATCAATCATTACTCTGAAATCTGAACGCCAAGTGTATACATACCGACGGGCCCGCCTCCCCCAAATGTCTCATCGTTCAACTCGTCACCACCTTCTTGCAGGGCGTCCCCAAGACCATCGTAGTTGTCTGAGCCCCATGTGTATACGGGAACGTCTGCTCCTTCCTCCAGGCCGCTACCTGCAGAGAACTGATGCTTTTCCTTTTCTAGATCGTTGCTCTCAAAACCGAAGAAAGACATTTATCTGAGAGCATTACAGTCGTTGACAAAATTATCTCTTAAGTCAAGCGGAATATCACCTTGCGGCGGTCACGTGCTCTATCGCGACTTTGCAGGAAAGAAAATTACGACATTGTTCAACAAAAGGCTCAGAGTGTTCGAAGAGAAAACAGAGCCTTGGATCTTGTCATATGGAAGCTTGAAGCAAACTCGCGTTGATAATTTGCATAGAGAAGACAGCACATAAGTAGAAAGACATAGCATTCTGTACACCAACCTCGAAAGCCATTACTAGATAGAACACGCCGATATCCTACTTCCCCTCGGAAGACATCTCCAGTCTTGCTCAGTCATAGGTATCTCCATCACAGACAACCCAACCTCAACACCAAGCTTCTCCTTAACCCGTTTCGTAAATTCGTCAAGGGACTCGTTTCGCGAAACCCAGAACTTCCAAAGATCACAGGTCGAAGGCGACCAGACTTTGACCACCATACTCTTACGACTGAAATCGTCGCTATGGTCCTTCGTCGGTGTTGTGACGACTCCCTCGTTCTCCTCTCCTCTCATGTATACACCACCTGCTTGACGCCGTCTCTTCTTCACCTCTCTGTTCTGTACATCCCCGAGAGCTTTCTTCAGCGCAAGGTCCTGGTTCATAACATTGCTAACACCTTCAACGACGACGTTCGCTCCTATGATAGCTATCGCCCGATTAGCTCTCGACTTTCGCTTGGGGATAGGGACATCAGGGAAGCTCCTAGACTGTGGCACACGGCGGCACATATCGACATTTGTCGCAAGAAAAAGATCATCCAAAGAGCAGACAGGTTCTAGTGCAAGAGAAGCAAGATCATTGGCACTCGGAGGAGTAAACTTCAACAATGGGATGTCAAGTGAGAAACCTTCTGAGCTGAAAGATAACCCGTGACGGATGCTACCGAGCGTGCTATCCAGAGGGTAATAGGAGGAAGATTGCTGACTGAACAGAGTTGGCATAGAATCATCATAAGCAAGATGGAGTGACCCGTCCGAATTACTTGGATGATGACTGACGACAGAGCGTACCGGTCGCCGTAGAGGCGTTGGTGACGGCGGTGACGGCGATGGCGACAAGTAATTTCGTTGCTGAGGCGGAGTTTTATATGCCGGCGGTTGTTCGTAGAATTGTTGGTACTGCACTAGTGGAGGGGCTTGTTGATTAAGGTATGCATGCGATAGCTGTTCATGAATTTGCTGGGGTGGCGGTGGTCGAACTTCCACGCCATAAAGCGGGGGTTCGTAGTCTTCTTGATAGAGGGAGTCTTGGTCTCCATATTGTTGGGGCGAAAAATCCCGATACACACGCTGGTGTCGATTAGCCCGCGGTGTGTGCGCTACCGAATAATCTGGTTGGGGAAGAAGCACCTAAAAAATGGCACATTTCAAACCTTTTACTTTAGCCTGAAGAACAATCGAAATCACATACAATACGACGATTCTGTAGGACTCCCGCTGAAAACTCCTTTCTCAAACCGGACCGGGAGGTGTGTATCTCTTCGGATTGCCCCCAACACCAACACCCATACACAAAGAACAGCCAGAGAAAAGCGATTATTGCGACACATAACAGGGAACAAAAAATAATGACAGGAATAAGCCATGTCCCGAATATGTGTTCATTGTTGATAGACTGGTATGAAGAGGACGGCAAAGCAGGCATGACGATGCGTAAAACCAGAGAGCAGCAGTAAAGACTGTGGATATGAGATTCAAGAGAGCAACAGAGTTGTGTTTGAGTTCATGATAAGACCTCTCCTCTCCCGTCCAGATTGAAATCGATCTGAGCTGTCTCCTGAAGTCGAGACAATTAGATCATATTCACAAGACGTTATTCACAGAGTGAGAGCAGTTTCGATAAGCATATAACCGGCGGCCATGAGGAGGTCTTCAAGTTCTTCATACTAAGAGAGAAATAACTAACAGTCACGTGCCTTTACAAGATTTTTCAATTCTGCAGCGAGTGGAGTACACTCGCCAGCATCTCTGAAGTGCAATGCAAAGCGACGACGTTATCTGGTCAGTAATCAACCAGCAATTCTGCTCCTACAAAGTCAAGTAAGTCTCACATCCAGCCCTAGATCCACACCCATATACACCAACAAACTGATCATTAAGGACCACAACCCAAAACTTTTGTCGAAACGAATACAATGTCACCGGCTTCTGCAATCGTCAATCATGCCCTCTCGCAAACTCCAGATACGCGACTGTCCGTGAAAAGGAAGGTACAGGACACCACCTCCAGCGGAACCCGCATCACATTTTTTTACTTAACACATCAAACTCTAGGCGTTCTGTACCTATATGTTAAAACAATCGAACGAGCGCATACACCTGCTCGCATGTGGGAGAAGATAAAGCTATCAAACAGTTATAGCAAGGCTCTCGAACAAGTGCGCACATACTCTTTGCGATCGCTTCTCGACCTCTCTCCATCAACTGTATTTATCACACAATTTACAGATAGACAAAGAACTCATCTATTGGCCGAATTTCACGATCCACAAATGCAAACAACGAGTGACGAAAATCACACAATATCTAATCAAAATGAGGCGTCTCAAACTACGACAACAGTCTGTTCCTCCCTCTTTTATAATCGATATACCACCTTTCCTAACATTGTCCTATATGCGTACAGACCAAAACTCGTAGGCGTGAAGAAAAAGCTAGACCGACGAGAAGCAGTCCGCGAGCGCAAAGCACTCTCCGCTGCCCACCTCGAACGATCTATCGAAAAAGAACTCATAGAGCGTCTGACATCGAAAGCCTATGGCGACGCGCCGTTGAACGTCAACGAGACCGTGTGGCAGGCAGTCCTAGATCGCGAGAAGCGAGCTGCGGCTGGGACGTCCAAAGAAGAAGCAGAACTGGATATGGTCGATGACGAAACGGACGAGGAATTGGAGGATGAAGAAGAAGGCGAACTCGAAGATGAAAGAGAGTTTGTGAGTGATCTGAGTGGAGACGAGGACGAGGACGGATTGAGCGATTTAGAAGACGCAGTGGTACGATTAACTTTCAGCAGACTTAAATGCCTAATCCCAAGCTTTTCTTTTGCAGGACGAAGACGATTCTGATTCTGATGAGCCTGACGAACAGGCTCTCCGAAAACGGAAAGTTCCACCATCAAAAGAGTCAAAAGCTGCCCCTGATCTGCGGGGTAAAAGACGTCGCGGTGCCCGTGTCGAAGTTGAATACGAAGATACGGAAACGCTTCCTCTCACACGAGAAGCACTGCGACAGTGGTAAAACGAATGATTTACTATTGACTTGTTCCTTTAACTCACACTATGACTACCCGGGCAATGTTTGAGTTACATCGAAGATATCGATCCATAGGTTGGGGGATTAAAATGACTTTGGTGAATAAAATTATCAATTGCAGATCTAAAAAAATCTGTATGTATTTCGAACTGAGCACTATATTATGCGCAAAGTACAAAAGTACAGTAACATGAGATATAAGAAGAAAAAAGTATGGATCTAAAGGAGTGGTCGATCTCACAACTCTTTCTCATGGTCAGCCGTTTTCTTCAGCTTGCGAATATTGACATCCTCTCGCGTAAGCCTCGTTCCAAGCAAGACGTCCCAATGAACGAAAAATGGCTGTGAGAAGTTCGACTTGATACCAACGACCTATAGACTCCTAGTCACTATCACAGACATTGAAATTGCTTGAACATGAAATTACCTGATGATGAATGTCGTGATAGTCTGCATTATTTGACGTAAGAAATTGGAATGGATCAAACGGCAGCTTGTATCCGCAATGATCATCTACAGTCTTGAGTGTAGACAACGTAAATAGGAACGCCGCTTGTCTCGCTGTCATCCCTGACAGATTTTCAGCTACTACTGCGCCAAGAGTATCGAGAAGGAAACCCTCGAAAGGATGGTTGTAGAGCGCGCCAAAGGCATAAGGCACGTACAGCCTATGGTGTACAGAGTGAACATGTTTGTAGAAGAAACGATTCACGTGCATTGCCCGGTGAAATACATATTGCCAGGTGTCCAGGAAGAACCTGCGGAAACTCATCAATATACGGGACCTGAGAAAAAATGCACAACACATACATGGCAAAACACAATTGGATAGCAGGAATGCCCCACCAATAAGTATAGTACACGATATCGTCCGCTTTGTGGTTCCAGAGGTAAGCACCGAACGTGGAGCCAAAAGCGAAACGAAGAAGCTTCTGTAAGGTAGGAACCAACGCCTGCATGCGGCCCAAATGTTTAGCTATGGCGCCACCACAAGTTTCTGGATCACCAGTAACAAAGAGCCAGCCTAAAGCGGTCTGTATGATGTGCTGCACGATGACTGCGCGAATGACCTGGAGCTTTGTGACTTTGTTGCGTTTGGTGACTTCAACACTTTCATGGATCCTGTACTTGTCTAGCCTTTGCCAGTTGGAGTTGTCGAGTGCTTGGAAAAAGAGCGAAAAAAGCCAGTAGCCGATTATGGGTGATGCGAGAGAGAGCTTGTGATCCGAAATGCCAGGGACAAGTTGTATTCTGGAGGCATGGTAGAAGGGTTGGGAAGTACGAAGAAAAAGAGATTCGTGGGAGACGAAAGGGAAAGGGGTAAAGCTGTCGTTGACCGCCATGAACTTAAAGATGGTGGTCCAATGGAAAGTACTGAAGTGAACCGAAAGCGAGCCTGCGAGCGAAGTGACACCGGTTGTGGTCGGGACGGGATCATCGTCACAACCTCCTTATGTAATCATCCCTTATGTCGTTTATCCGGGAACACTCTATCCCCACCAGAATATCCTCCGTCTCCCACTCCCTCATTTCTCATAAGCTGCGCTCTTTCGGCAGGTCCGTCTTTCTCTTTCTTCCCTCTCCTCCGTCTTCCACCTCACCTCGCCGACAAGAATCGCCTACTATGACCACGATGCCTCGCTCTTAATCCTTCAGGATCCTATTGCTTCCCCGTCTGCTGGGCTTTTCGTGGACGTCTCTCTCTGTCTAGACCCATTTAAATTCATGTCATGGACGAGAGAAAAAATGATTCTCTTGATGGTTATCGGTCGTCTCGAACTGTCTCCTGTACCTAATTATCTTTTTTTGTTCTGTTTGCACCCGTTTTCTGATGAAACAGGTCGACTAGACACTGTTATCAGTTACAGATCCAAATCATGGCCAACCTCCGCTGAGATCGTTGCCACGTGTTGACGAAACGTTGATTCTACGCGCAATCACACTTGAAGAGTGTCAAGGCCTGGATATTCAACTATGGAATGATGTTTTCACGAGATTCGAAGAACGGGGCGACTATCCCGTTGTTCCCGTACCAAGGTGGGCCACCTTTGTCCTTTACCGTCGTTATAAAATAAAATCCCCGTCAGCAAATCAGAAATCAGTTGAGCAGTGTTCGTAGTTGATGTTTTTTGTGCAAACAGATGGTTACAGAATATGCCGATGTTACTCCCGGCCTTATCTCACCGTTTGGTCTGATTGAGCGTTTCTACACCAAAAGTTGTCAGCTCAGAAGAATAAGCGTTGTGGTGAGACTGACCTCTTCTTGTAGCATCTTCCAGTAGCTGCGTATCGACTGCGTCGGCAGGTAGCTGCACATATCGTACCACTGACCCTCGTATGAAACAATTTTTTACTGCCATCTGTACACATAGAACACAGTGAACGCAATACAGGGGAAGGGTTTCGTGGAACCGTACCATGTGGGGGTGTCTTGCTTCATCAGAAACCCGGATATTGTCCAACCGGATGTTCAAAAATCTGGGGTTCGATATCATGGGATCAGTCCTGTTGCGAAAAGAAAGAACAGCGAAACCCGTTCACGCAACTGGTCGACAGATTTCAATACGCCAGTGATCAAAAGATCATTCTTAAGCTCGACAGTAACCGTCTGGTCTGTCAGCGTTTTGAATACTGAAAATATCAACTGTATCAACTTTGAGAGGGGTGAACTCTCAGACAGGGTGTTGGAGACATACCATTGGTGGTGTGGTTTCAAGGAGCTGGACAACGATGTAGGCAACTTTTTTTGGTGCGATCCATCACAACGACTCCGCATGAAGTAGCCCAACACACTCTCCGTATCTTATCTTCTGGAGACCTTCGACTTCACATCATGAGCAAACGACGACACTCGCCATCCATAAGCTCTCCCGGTCCACCATCAAAGATCCCTCACACTCTACTCAAATCGGACACTAGCACAAACAGACTCGCACCCCTCACATTTGACACCGCCCTCTACGATGAACTCATTCTCGTCGTCTTCTCCTACTTATCTTACTCTGATCTCTGCACGGTCCAACTCATCAATAGAAACTGGGCTAGACTGGCTCTTGACAACCAGGTACATAGTACACATACCTCACCAGCCCCAGTTCTAGATGATTAACACATCCTCCCTCCCAACCTTGTTCTCCCGTCTTCTTGTGGTATATGGCACGCCTACATAGCTATGGAAAGCTTTGTACTTGGTTGAGTATGGACGAACAAGACTACGAGGTGTAAAAGCTCGTAAAGGTAGTGAGCTCGGGAGGGATATCAAACCCTTGCCAGGCAGAGCTGCTGCAAGGATTCGGGAGGAAGATACATTGGACTGGAAGTGGATGTTTAAGCTTGGTCGCAATTGGCGAACCGGTCAGCACTTAATCTCGTCTCTCTTACTCATCTTTACATTGACCTGCGGATCAGGTCGTTGTGCCGTAGAAGAGCTTAATGAAACACAAACCCGGGATTCAACCTCTGATGATGGTATGTTTGACAGCGGTTTTTTTTCTATTGACCATGCTAATTACATATTCCAGGATCAAGAGCTGGTCAGACACACATCTTGCTAGTCGGCAATCTTATAATAACTGCACCACCGTCTGAATCCCTGTCTCCAGCAATCAACCTTATCTCCCCGGTCCACGAAACATTTACTCTTTACGCTTCTTCGAGTACACCAACTCATATAACGGCACTCTCACTCGATCAATCCCTCTCTTCATCTCACACTCGCCATCTCCGCGTATCCTCCTTTCTCTCGAGCGGGGAATTTTCAGTATTCACAATAGACCATCGCTCGCCTTCCCTCTCTACGCGCACGCTGACTTATGTCCCATCATTGAGGACAGACAGAACCACACCAATCATACAAGCTGCTTATCACCACCCAATCATTATAACTCTAAGCAAATCGTTCAAACTGTCGATATATGACTTGTCTCGCGAAGACAGGGTGAGGCATGTACAGACGCTTACTTCCTTCAGTTCGTATCCGCCAAGCTCGATAGTGATCTCGCAGTTGGCGGGAGTGCGACGTTCGTTGAAGGTCGTCTTGGTTTATTCTGCGCCTGTTTATCCGGCGCATTGGGGCGTTTGTGCTACAGAGTTGATCATCTCGCTAGAGAGCGATGGAGATACTTCGTCTCCATGGAATGGACGTGCGACTGTCACTTCGAGCAGGAGTATCAAATCTTTTGACATTCCAAGTGGTTGGATAGATGAACACAAGCTCAAGTTGATCAGGGAACAGTGGGGACGGAGAGTGAGCAGTGTTGCAGATACGCAAACGGATGGAAAGTGGATTGTTCTAGCTCCCGGTTCGTTGTCGACGCATTTGGACCCGCCACTATCTCCACCATCCTCTTCATCGTCTTCGTCATCACCATCACACAGAACTACACCTTTTTCGAACGCACTTCAACTTTATCGACTTTCACTGCCCGCTCATTCTCTCACTTCGCCCAAATTGACCTTTGTGCGGAATTTATTCGGACCTGAGGGTGGGGTGGACAAGATATGGGTGGCGGATGGACGATGTGTGAGTTTATGTGTTGATGGAGGTATTTGGGTTTGGGATCTTGAGGAGAGACGAGGAGGGACGACCAGTCGTTCTTCTCCCATTTGTTGGCTTGAAGGTGCTGAAGTGGCTTCTGGCAGTGGTGGTGGATGGATGAAGAATGGCTCTGTCGTGTTTGATGAGAGCAGGATCGTTAGCTCTTACAACGGTACTCTAACGACAAGACGCTTCGATGTTTGATTTATTAGATTTATTGTTATTTGCTTTTTAGTGTTGGTACACTGCATAAATGACCTTCGTTATCTGATTCGAATCTATTCAAGTTGTGTAATTCCTAGTTACACGTCCTTGGACACCATTAGAATTATGCGGGATATGCAAGCGACCGTGAACCATGGTCACCTGGTTTGACCAGCCTCTGTCAAGTGAGGCACCCTGAATAAAACCCAACTCATTCAAACGCTTCGAAATCCAAAACTTGCGATCCTCCTCTAACTTGCGCTCATTTGCCATCGCACGGAATGAGGTGTTGATACCATCGAGGGCCTGTGTAAAGCTGTTCATTGCCACTACTATGGTGTCACGAGGTATTGAAAATGACTCTAGTAGTTGAAAATGAATTTTATGATTTTAAGTTGACACTTTTCTGTACCGGAATTCTACGGAATCTGGCTAGATAGGTCTGTACTATGTAATCCTTTTTTAGCTAAGGCATCCTGTGGTGGGAACATAATGCGAATTGGTTACCGGGATCAGGTATCATTGATTTCTACGGAAAATGGACTCGGCTCA
>QLOR01000944.1:0-71359 GCA_003313825.1 Sarcodon aspratus
TCCAGCGGCTCGGGAGAACAAGCAGTAGATGGGATATAGGTGTATTCGTAAACAGGTGATAGAGGTTCAACAGGGACTCGACCCCATCTATAATAGAGGAATTATTTTGTTTCTCTCCTACCCCTCTCCGATCATCATTCAACGTGTGTCCATCTTGCTCTCTTGGTCATCCCATGATGTCGTTGCCCTCTGCTCTGGTTTGAACTCGACGATTCTATGTTTACTGGCTTCTGGGTCGTTTCTGGGCAGTGTTCTCTGTGGGTCTCCCAGCACGAGCCGTTTATACAAGACGACTGTCGGTGACAGTCAGGAATCATTCGTGTAATAGTAAATGATACAGACGCGATGTAGCTGCCATTATAGGCACGGTGACAATTATTGCTCGCCATCTACGCGCTTCCAACGAGAGCTTCTGCGACATTGACTACTAGACGACTCCTGGCAGGCCGCAGCAATGAACAAGTGGATTTTAGGTAGTGTCACAGCGGTCGTCCCAAGGTCGTGACATCACATCTTCAATGCTAGACTCGGTACACACTTTTATGCTCGTTCTCTTTGCCTCCACGTCTCGCATTCAAGTGTTTCTGATTGTAATAGCCAAACGTGCAGGAGCCCTGTCTCCGGTCCCGATTTTAGTGGTTACACCATCGCGATGAGTTGTAACTATGGCGAGTATTTGGCAGATGAAAAGAGAGCCCTCTGGCAGAGCTCGAGTCCGAGTCAGATTTATTACGGGTGCCTCCTCCAAAAACAAAGAGGAAGGCCAGGCACACGGAACCAGCTATATACGACATCCCTCTTGTGGATGGAAAACCGACTTTCAAGGGTTCGTAGGCCTCACCTATATTGGTCGGTTGACAACATGTTTTAGGACGTTGGGTAGGATCGTTGTCCTTTTCTCTTGGAATAGTCGATATAAATTAGGGCTTTCTCAAGGATTAGATTCATGCGTATAACTTCGGAGATTTTCCCTTTTGCTTCTCACGCCAATTTATTGAGTTGGTAGTAGTGATTCAGCAATGTGCGACGACAAGGAAGTAAAGCAGACAAGCTCCGGTAGGAAATAGCAAAGCACATTATCATGTCAGTCCAGAACAGATAGGTGACTATAAGACAAGCAATCACATATGGAATGAATATCATCACTATCAGATGGAAAATCGAAACCGTCTAAAACTCATACAGATCAACAGCAGGATGTTCACAAACACGATACATGAGAGTAAGGCACAAGTACGAGCGACCGTACGTAGGATACAAAAGTGGGTTACAAGACTGAAAACTCACATCAAATGTCGAAGATAAGATTATGCCTTCACGATACGGAATTGTTCAGGAACATCCGGTCTATCGTAAGGACCTAAAGTAGTGCGAGTGGTTTGTTGACCGTCCTCCCAGATAACTTCTCTTGCCACCTTGTACAGAATAACTTGTTAAATGGACAAGAACATCTATTGTAAAGAAACGACGTGCCTGCCAGACCCGCATGTTACATCCGATTTGCGTCACAGTCGAACTGCATTGTTTCACCAGTGAGAGCAATTGTTCATGTGTAACATCATGCAGGCCGTGTAGGCGCGTTTTGAGCGTAAAGTTTATGTGAACTGCTCGAAGACTCCGAGCCTTGGACAAGGACTTCACGATAGAATCCTAAAATACTTTTGATCAAAGACCAGCTTCTGTTACAAATATAACAAAAATTGACAGACTAAAGAGTCGTGTCCCACAACAATGAACAACTGTTCTAGTTTGACGCATCGAGTGCAAATGTCGTCCAAAGAATCGAGGCTAAGCGGGATTCGATGAACTGAGAACCTTTTCAGACGGTATCTGTGTGCGGAGACGATATCGCTGCACAGACGTTCGTCGAGTGAAGAAAAGTTGTACCCGCCTGCACAATAGATTTGAAAGTGCTCAAGAGGGGAAGCGGAGAGAGCGTCGACAATATAAGGTGTCCACTCGCATGGGACTGTTGTCAGCCCGATTGTGACGGTGAATGTACGGAGACGCCGTAGGAGCCTGTGTTTCTGACATTGTATATTGAATTGAACGATATCCTGTCAAGTAGACGCAATGAGCGAAGCATCATACATCGATTACCCTAATGAACTGACAAAAGCAGGCGATAGCCCTTCCACGCTGAGATTCTCAATGCCTGTTTCATTCTGCAAGATGACCGCGAGGACGCCTTCGTGGGTTAACTTTGTACAGCCTACTACATGCAGTTCTTCCAGATGACCGAGATCCGGGGCCAGTGTCTGCAACAAGTTATCTGAGACCAAAGATGAGGACTACAAACCGGATTTTTCAATGAGGGACAGAGAACAAGAAAAACAAGAGAGAATTGCCTTGCAAATAATCGTCAAAGTCCGAAGATTTGTTTTGAGGGCGTGTATCCATGCAGGGAGGGTTTCGATGACTAAAGCACTTGGCATGATCAGCCTTATCTTCGACAAGGTTGTGAATTGCCTTAGGAGTTTGGGATCATAGTTGCCCGGGTGATGACCGTTGATTTCCAGATCGTCGAGTCTGGGGCATCTTTGTAGGGCCCGTAAGATGTCCGAGTTGATGGAACCGTCACGGGTCCAGGTACAAGAAGTGAGGTTGATGGCGTTGGAGATCCCGCGTACACAAGAGTCCAGTATCCTATCGTGCTCAACTGGTGCCAGTGATTTAGGGAAATCTCGTATTTCTGAGACAAAGATATCGATCGGTGTTCAGATTCTTGATTACCGGTAAGAGAACCACACACCTAGCCTCCGTACGTGTCTGGCAAGATGAGGATAAGCAGCGAGGGTATGGAAGAGCTTGATAATCTATTGAAAGCAGCTTGTATCAGGCAATAAATTTCAAAAGAGAAGGGGGTGCTCCAACCTTGGTCTTCGCGTCTTTGTGCCAGTGAAGTATCGACGTAATTTCATACAGCAATACCACCGAGAATGCGTGGAACGCTTTGTTGACTAGGCAAACG
The DNA here is from genome assembly GCA_003313825.1 of Sarcodon aspratus. NCBI lineage: Eukaryota > Fungi > Basidiomycota > Agaricomycetes > Thelephorales > Thelephoraceae > Sarcodon > Sarcodon aspratus. Next base: position 2,972 of record QLOR01000944.1, read on the forward strand.
AGAGCCAAGTGGTTAGGTTTGAAGATGTGCTGCAGGATACACGGAAGGAGCTCGATGGGTAATTCGTTGAAAGCCGCCATTGGTTGAAAGACCGATCACGAGGATTTGTTTTCCTTTTCGCGTGACCTGTGACTTCCTTTGGTTGTCACGGTGACGCTTCGGGTGGATCGACAACTTCAATTTTCAATACGATCATGTTTGCTTGTAAAGACCGCGGTCCTGCATGTTTTAGTCGGGCATTAGACTCGGTGACTGAAGTCGAAGATGAGAGTTTGCGGTTCCCTGGCGCAGTCTCTTGTCCTTTTATGTAAGTTATTGACGGCCATAAAAGTATAAAGTATTACCTTTTTAAGGACCGTGACGTGTCCCTCAACACTTAGAGAATTGCAGTAGTAGACGAGGTATGCATAATGCTACAGTAGTTCGTGGAACAAAAAGTACACAAAAGTACACGAGATACTGCGTGTTACATCGTTGAAGAGAGTGTCCATCCCACTCAAAACCATCTTTCTATCTTGACAGGAAACTTTATACGCCATTCACAAAATGGTGACCTTCATCATGACAGGTCGTCTTCCTTTTCCTGCCACACCCAGCGTCTACATAAACATGTATCAATAAATGTTATGTAGTCCATGCAAGAAGATAACGATAAGCTCACAACGACATCCCCAGTGGACAACAGGGCGGGTCTGTCGATTCTCACCCCATTCACGTATGTCCCATTAAGTGACCCGGTGTCCCTGACATAGACCTTGAAGTCATGTGTGAAAACAATGCACCGCATCCGACGACGTCAAGCAAGAAACAAGTACCTTGCCAGATTCTAGCCATAACTCAGCATGAGTCGGACTGATGGGCAAATCGTCCGAATTTGTATCGTATGAGAAAAAGCCGTTCGTTGGGTGACACAGCTGTCGTGTACTAGGAGCACGCCCAAGCACGACACGGGCAGCACCTCCAGACAGAGGAATGTATTTTGCGGGAAACGAGAGACTCTCTGGGCATGCGGAGAGGTTGACGGTAGACTCGGAGAATCTCATCATTCTGTCAGGAGGCAAGGGATACGAGAGTCTGGTAGATGAGGGTGCACCTTTCAAGAGGAAAGTGGGGTTGAAGACCATACCCTCTTGTATGAGCGTCCTTTTATACATAGCGAGAGATTCCAATTGGAACGTTGCGAAGATTCTTTCTCCCCTTCTCTCGTAAAATAGACTTTCGCAACGGAACAAGGGTCTAAAGCAGAGGATATAGGCGAGACCCATTTTTCTGGATCGTCGAGACCAACGAGAGAGGTAGGCGGTATTAATTAAGAAGGAACCGAAATCGAATCAGGGCTCGTGCTGGGGTTGTCGAACTAGCCCTGAGATCGTTCTTGATGCCGTTCAGTCGAGGGGTGATGGTGGCTCCCACCAACTCATACACACTGCCAGCCGAACGGCGAGGCTAGATCATGGTTGGTTAGTCGATTGATACCGACTGCTTCGTCGAAAACCTCCTCGCAATGGAGAGCAAAGATCTTGTCAGATAAGGTGGAAAGCACGTCTTGACTGCATACATCAATCAAAATAGAATCACTACTGGGGCGAGTAAATACAAAGACTCGATCAAATTTGGCATCAGTTCGAAAATCGATATCGTCCTTTATCTCGCCCCAAACTTTATATCTGTCCATTCGGTACCTTCGACATTCAGATGCCCGTCTCCTGGCCGGTAGCCCGGTGGGCCTAACATACTGCCCCCGCCTGGGCACACTCGCTTTCAGGGCCCTAGACCCCTGGTTGATGCTTATCAGCTTCGATCCGGTCCAAAACTTTCTTGACTTCTGCCTTCCAGTCGGCCTTTAAGCAGAAATATGATCCGAATACGGCAGAGTAAACAAGCGAAATCGTAAGGCCGATCCATAGCCCCCACAATTCCATCCCCCCTCTGAACGCGAAATAGACACCGAGCGGGATACCTTTACAAGCGATATGAAATCAGCCATGAAAGGAAATAAACGCAAACACACAGACAGACCTATTATGTAGTACGCACTGGATCCGGTGATATTTAGTCAGGCTCGTATATAAAGATCAATTAAGTTTTGGTGTTCTTACGTGACATTCAATATGGCGCCAGTGGTCTGGAGTTTCCCAACAGGAAGGTTAATACGCCGATCAGAAGATCACTGATGTTAGGCACTTGCCTGTCGACCCTGTGCTCTCAAAATCCCTGCCGTGACACCTGACAAACCATCGAACACCTGGAATAACGCCACAAGGGGCAAAACCGACGAAACCAATGCAATCACAGCTGCAGTATCGTGTTTATGATTGCTACCCAGGTGCGGGACCGATAAAGGAATACCATACCAGGATCATCGTTGAAAATACGGCCCCAAGAACGTCTCCATATAAGAAACATACAACTAAAAGGCTAGTGTGATTACATGAAATAGGAGAGCATCTGGCGTCACTTACCTCCAAACCGAGGCGATTAAGAATGCCATAATCAAAGACGTGTAAGCGGCGACTGCGGCTCTTTTAGCGTTCGCTTCGCCGAGGAGATTGCCGATTCGAACAGAAGCAGCAACACTTAAAGCGAATGGAGCTTGGAATGTTGTTGAAGCAGATACCAAAAGCACTGATTGCGTAGCAAGGGCCACAGGTCCCAATCTGTATACAGAACTGAGTGGTGCAAAAAAGGAATAGCAAACTACAATTCTCACAGACTAGCGGCCACTTGAATTGTCCGGTGGTCATCAATACATAGACATTCTACAATAGTAATAAGACTCACATCCAACAAGTTCCCAAGACCACCATTCTGATCCAATTTGACCTACAATGGACGAAGTTTTTCATGTCTTGACACACAAAAGTCATTCAGGCAGTACCAACCGACACCGGCAAAACCGAGTTTCGTAAGAGTCCCAAGTTTCGTGAACATCCGCCTAGAGATCGGGTGCCAGGCGGTCTTTGGGGTAAAGATTATGCCGTATGCAACCGAAGACAGAGCTATGAGGTTAAAAGAAATAGCACTGGCAAGAGGAGCCCCGATGAAACCTAGTGCGAAAGGTTCTGGGCCCCATACTAGTCATCCCGCCGTTATTAGTGGGTGTGCTAGATGAGATAATCGCAAGATATACCAAGAAGATAATTCAAGGCTGCATTTATGGGAGCTATAACCATGATGATTCTCGTCGGCACTGTGAATAGTCCTATAAAGAGAGCGTCAGTGTCATATAAAAGAGTGTGGGTGCTCTAGAGAACCTTGAGATTGAAAATAACGTCTAAAGGATCTTAAGCATTCGAAGGAAAACACCATACTCGAGTGACATACCTGGATATATTATTGACAGCATAGGCTGGCAGTCCGATGGAGAGATACTTCAGATACACTGAGGCAAGGTGAGCCACTTCAGGATCTTGTTTGAGAAAAAGGAGGATCGCCTCCGAGTTGAACCAAACCATTAGAATTGGCTGCAACGCACCGAATTACTATCGAGTGATCTGAAAGCAGAATTTTAACATACAAACAACAAACAAGCCATAATGACAGCTGGGAGTTACAGTTTAGTCTCTGTGTAACGTCGAACCTAGTTGACACATACATATTCTAAGACACCAAAGTCCAACTAAATTGGGTTGGCTAGATGTCCAAGCACCGGGAAGGAGTGTGTCTAGAGCACTGACAAAGCCTTGAATAACACTAAAGCCAGAGACGCTAGCCGTCATAGTCCCAAGTGTAGCAGCTGCCAGTGAAGTCGTGGACAAATGACCTAGTGAGATGGTACCAGCTATGACAAGCGAGTACTGGGGAAGTTCGTTTAGAATAGGAGTCAGCGCATTTTAAGCAGTTTTATAATACCTCGAGTATGTGTGTTCTATGAAGAATGTTGCCTGAGTGATTAAACGTAGAGTACTAACACTGAAAAGCGTACCCAAAGACCGGGAGGGTATACTTGGAAAGAATCTTGAGCTCCTCGAAACATTCTATAAGCCAAGTACTGGATTCGTCTGCCACAACATCCTCGTATATTCTGGGAACGATATTTGCGAGCAAGGGGGTCCTCTCGCTGTGTGGTAAAGAAATGGCAGACGACTGTTTACGAACTGGACGCATGACAGGGTTACGTGGTCTAGGATGGTGCGGAAGGCCGTCGCCCACGAGATCATTTGCGTCGGTATCCTCATCAGGAGGTTCACTCAGTGCTGCATAGCCAGACAGCATAGCGTAGTCAGAGGGGAGGGAACCCGTGGTCGTGCGATGACCTTGATAGCTCATTCTCGAATCGCAAAAAAGTTGAAGGAAAAAAGGAAGAGAAACAAGCTCGGATCTTTTTCTTTTGACTCACGAGATCTAGACCATTAATGCCTCAAATGTTGACCGTTGAACGTTGATGCGGCGCTGACATTATGCTTGGAAGCTAAATTCAGCCTTCAAGCTTCAGCCAGGTCGCCGCACAAATAGCGCTACTTACTACATGTTCACGGAGCGCTCAACGGTACTTACAATATCAAAACGGTGGTATAGCCGCAGTCCCGGAATCGACCACAGGATTTGGAGTTTTTGCTGCATATCTAGCAATACGTTCACTGAACAGAAGTCAGCTAAGTAAAGAAGATACTGGAACTTTAGATGTCGAACCACAATCTTCTCGATTTCGCAGTGCCATCATTTGGGAATTGGGAATATCTTCGGTCCGGGTTACCCCGCACGTGACGTCAAGTTCAGCGACAACAGTCAACAGTCATTCTACGGAACATCAATCAGTATGTCTCCGACGCGGCGCGCTGCCAGTGGGAGGTCCACTCCAAAACGTAAAAAGGTCTCCGAATCTGAACCCGAGCATAACAGCGACGACGGCGACGCGTCTTCCAGGGACTATGAGGACGACGCGAGAGCACTGGACAGCGATGCGATAGATGAGGACGACTTCCCTGTCAAGAAACCCAAACCCAAGAGATCTCTTCCCAAGAAAAAAGCACCTTCACAGAAGGAGCCTCCCAAGAAACGTAGAAAAAGAGCCAACGGTAGCGACGAGGATAATGATTTGGAATTGGAGGATGGACAACAAGTTGTTGGGACTATCGTCAATGCCCCCACCACTGGACAAGGTACCCCACAACTGTCTCACTTGTCCGCTGAGGTTGACCAGTTCTAGTCCCACCTGGACAGATATCCCAGAATACACTCAATTTCCTGTCGGAGCTGAAACGGCCAGAGTGTAATGATCGCGAATGGTACGTGTGTGCATTCACCTTGAGCGCGTGTCTTCGAATTATTTGTTATCGGTTACAGGTTTAAGTTACAGGGTGCGTGGTTTTATCTTCGACGTAAGTGTCTTCCAGCATTGATCTGCCCTTTTAGAACCCGTCTACCGTCAAGCCGAAAAAGAATGGAAGGCATTCATTGAAGAATTCACGTCTCTTATCACAGAGGCTGATGGTCAAATTCCTCCGTTGCCGCCTAAGGACGTCATCCATCGCATTTACCGCGATGTAGGCTTTTTGTTCTGATTACGTGGACAGCTAACGGATGATATCCATAGATTCGGTTTAGCAATGACAAGACCCCATACAAAACCAATTTCTCGGCAAGTTTTTCCAGAAGTGGGAGGAAAGGAGTATTCGCCGGCTGTAAGTTTTATACATACTCTTAAGTTCTAAAGAGATCTGACGCTCTCTGTATAGATCACATGTTTGTCTACTATACCTCGCAGATGCAATAGATATATACTGACATGATCCTGACACTTTATCAGTTCAAGCAAGCATTTCTCTAACTCTTCTGCCCACAATTCTTTAACATATGCGTCTTCTAGTAAAACCTGGAGGCGGTAGTATTATTGCTGCAGGTTCTTGGTGTCCCGGAAAGAACGAACTGGAAACTATACGGTAACATTGTTTTGGTTCCTCTTATTCTCAATTATGAAATACGTTCGCAGACATAACATTAAGCGGTCCCCGCGTCGCTTACGCGGGATCATCTCTGCACCCCAATTCGTTAAATACTTCGGCGACGCCAAAGCAGGGAAAAGAAGAAACATATTCGGCCGTGAAGACGAGTTGAAGGTCGCTCCAAAAGGAGTCGACAAATCACATCCGTGTGTCACATCTACTTACTCTCTGCGTCGCTAAACATCAAGTGAAATCGATTGGATTTAGGGACATTGATTTACTGAAGTGCCGGTCATTTGCTGTGTCTCAGAGGTAGGTAATTCTTATCCCGTTTGCGTATAGCATGTATAAATCTTCCATCAAGTTTCGAAGATGAAGTGGTTCTGCGGCCGGACTTCAAGTATAAATTGAAAGAGCTCGTAGAAGTTCTCCAACCATTTGTTCATTGGTCGGTCCCGTTATTTGTTCCGTAGCCCAGTCCCCTGTTGAGCTCTGATCGCATACAAACAGTTTGAACGATATGATGACCATCAGAGATGGCGGTGAAGATTCCTCCGGAGAGGAACAATGATAGGTTTAATTTAGGCACATGTAGAGTATGGCGCGTAGAATCAATTACCATCGGCCCATCCTCATGCCGGTCGAGGAGACAGATAGGTGGGGGTCGTTAATGAAACTCTTGAAACCCTGAAGTTTTAGCGGTCGGTTTGAATATAGCAGCACAACAACCAGACCTTCAATTCTTAGTGAAATGCCTAGAAGTACTGTATTCTGGAGTGTTTCTGAAAGAGGCTGGATGAGAGGATCGCCACGTCCTCTCCGGAGAGTTTGGATCATCTTGATAATCGGCCGCTACAGTCGGCGTCTTACAAACTCAAGCTGGATGAAAGCAGGCAATATCAGGCGAAGAGACGAGCAACACAAAGGCGGACGCTGCTCCTCTCGGCACTGTTTGATAGATTACGGAGCAAACGTTCCATAACAAAAGGGAAAAATGGAGTTTGCATCTATCAGCCGAGTGATTCATCAATATCCATCGAATAGAAGCAAATGGGGATGTATGGAGGACGCGCAGTGGCTGTTTCTGGTCTCCTACCCACCCTCTGCTCGAGCCAGAGATGGTCTTATGCAGCTGTGGAAGGTTTGACGTCTTCATAGTCAAATGGGCGGCGCAACGATTGTCTGGTGGGAGAATTTATCTGACTATTGTAAGCCGAGAGATGTCTGTCTCTAAAGCGTGTATATATTGCGCAGATGCGAACAGACTATTCTTGTTCTTTCTTTGCCTCGTCTCTGTACTGCTTGGCCCACTGTGAGTTGTTACGTTAGAAGAAAATCAACTGAAGACAAGTCGAAGACTCTACCATCATCGAAGGTATCGGACGAGACGGCTGCACGTATCGGAACTGGAATTGAGTTCACTAGTGCGTGAGGCGAGTTGTTCCGGAATGACTGCAGACTACGACGCACCTCCTTCTCTGCACTAACGGTCCAAACGCCATAAGTGATTGCGAGGATACCGGCAAAAGTGATCGCGGTGTTTGCTTTCCAATTAGATGGGCGAGTCCACCAACCACCTATAGTTGTGAATAAGTACGCATGACGTCTTGAATAGTGATTTTGCGAACGACAGACCTGACGGTGACCAAACTGATTTTGGGTATGGATATCTAGCACCTCCGCCCTACATAAAAGACCTTGTATAAGAAAGCTGTCCTGGGAATGCAAAGCACGGAGACTAGACCATCTTGTGTGTATAAAGACAGGTAAAATGCGGAACTAATCTTGAAGCGCCGGTTGTATGTATCAGCCACACTAGGCGGCAGGCAACAGCACTGAGTGCCACTGACGGTAGTGCGCACTACCGCAAACTCGCATGTTAATCTCTCAATGCTGACCTCCGTGTCGAATTATTTCTACGAACGACGGCACGGGTTCGCTAGGGCTACTGGATATGCTGGGGCTATCTATTTGGCAGGGTCGTATGTCAAGAATTATTTAGAGAACGTCAAGGATAAGGTTTTTCTAGAACGAAGGGCTCGAGACAAGTATGGATCTCTACGCCTCCGTCTTCTTGTTTGCAGTGCTTATTTTCTCCCTTTCTCGATATATAGTTTGCGACGATGGTTTGAAAACAACCAACAGAATGTCTCATTCACGATCATGGCTCTGCTTCCAACGATCGGGGAGTATATTGTTGCAGGAATGGGCGTCGAGGGATTGACGAAAGACTTGCAAGAAAAGTCTCGTGAAGCCAGGCAGGCTCGAGTTTCTCGAGTGATCTCGTCAGACCCATCGCCTGCGAGGCCAGACCAGGATTCGCGGTCAGACATGTGCTCGAGTGTCGTTTCTTCAGTTCTGGATGATGGCTCTTCTATGCAAGCATCTACAACCTTGGGGGAGTCGACCCATAGCTGGGTTCAAGACTTTTCTGCCAATGGTGATACGTCTAGACGAGATTCATCTAGTGGAGGTGGCGATAGCAAGGACTCGCCTGGATCATCATCCCTGGAAAACAGCATGACGGAGTCTAATGGAACTAGCAGTGCCGTGAGGGATTCCCTTCTCAGTATAATGTCGTTTACTGATTTCGAACGAGCAGCATTCAGACACTTCAAGTGCCATAGTTGCAGCCAAGACTAAGGTGGAACTTTGGAAAGAGGTGAAAATCCTCAGTAAGCATTCGTCCTATTCTGCATTGAAGTTTAATCGATGTCTATCGCCTTAGCATTCACACGAACGCTAACGACGTTGTACTCCCTGACTTTGCTCTCACTATTCACTCATATTCAATTGAACCTTCTTGGTCGTTCCAAGTACATTCAGTCTGTGCTAGAACAAGAACGAGAAGAAGCGCTCCAAGAGCAATTTGAGTTATCATTAAACTCGTTGTTTTGGAGCCAGGGGAATGAAGAAAGCGAGGAGAGTTTACTTCAAGACGTTGACGCGATCGATGAAGACACAGAGAGGAAATATCTGACCCTGAGTTGGTGGATATGCCATATAGGGTGGAAAGATGTTGGGGAGCGGGTGAGAAGAGGTGTAGAAGAAGTTTTTGAAGAGCAAGTGCTTGTCATTCTGCTGGAATTTAATTCTTATGTGGCCTTTTTTTCGTTTTAGGGTCTCGTTGAAGAAAAAGTTGGGCGCGATGGAACTTCATCAACTAGTATGTGACGTTCGGCGTCGAGTTGAACATGAAATAACCTTTGAAGGTCTGGAAAGAAAAATAAAGTAAGTACATTTCAACGTCGCCTATATTCTTGGGCTAACCTTTGCTCTAGTTTCATGTCGACCTTGCTTCCGCCGACACCAGACTCAATGCAGCACGTCTTAATCCAAGGAGGCATCTCACAATCCCTGGCGATGCAGTCTTCTCCAGCCTTTGACTCTTTATTAGAGGAAACACGCTCTTTGCTTTCGTCATCCGACTTCTCTGTTGTCTTGGAAGTCTGTCTAGACCGTGCAACAGAGATTTTATTCGACGGGCTGAAGAAGAACGTGTTCATAGAGGCAGGATCCAACACCGATGAACATGGAGAAGAGATAAAGCTGCGACTGGCCGGTTTGTTACCTGGGATGGCGAAATGGAGCCATTTAGCTTTACTTGGATTCCCGAACGAGTTGATCGATGTGCGTAAACGTCTTTCCATCTTCCGTTCCTTCCAACATTCGTAACACCGTTCTTCTCGTAGGGACTAGCAGAGGTAAGAGAAGTAGAGGCGTTTTCGGCAATCATCTACTCCAGGTTTGAAGATCGTTTTCGATAATACTCCTGTCCAGAAAGGATCAACAACGGACCGTTGTCTCTTGAAAACCCGAATTGGTCCCGCTTAAGCGCAATTCATTTTTATCTACGTAGAAAGATGCACATATGTTTTGGTCATACCTCTTAATATTGAATGTAGTAGCATATCTTTATTCTTTTTTTTTTGTGTGGGTCAGGCCTCGCTTCTTTTTGAATTTTGCGCCCTGGAAGTTTGTCTTCGCTAGCAGTGCTGGGACGAGATCCGAAAGCTGCCTGTTGGCAAAATGAAATGAATGTTGGAGACCTTTTTTTTTTTTTAAGTTCGTGATGCCTCGCTGAGTGGAGGGGGTTTGAAGATTGAGTGATCATGGCACCCTCAATAACATACTGTACATGCTAACTCGGACAAATCTACCGGTTCCGGAACGCTGAGCGCTCTGGGCACGGAGAAAGCCTTTTCATTTGATCTCACCGATGCAGATACATTCGGTATTTGTACAGATACACGGTTGTTTGTCCGAAAAGCACCCCATAGTTTTTCCAGACTCACACAACAAATTCTTACAAAGAATCCGATCAACGAATACGATTGTCTATGACATGGTACAGAAGCTGCGTACATATTTATCAAAGAACAACCACAGTTTCAGGACTTGACCAATTCTTCCAGATCAATAGGCTTCCCATGACTATTGAATGCGGCCTGCAGCAAAGCAACGTCTTTCAATGCATTGAACGGGTCCCCCAACCCGTCGTCCGCTGCACCTTTTGCGACACTGACAAAGCTGGCCAGTTCCAAAGCCACACCGTCCCTGTTATACTTTGTGACCTCTACCTCTCCATTGGCGTTCGTAAGCGTTACTTTTAGTTTGCCACCTTCATCAGCCGTGCTGATTTGGCCTTTGGTACCGGCGATCTTGTATCCACCAGCAGAGAGTGATTTGGCAGGAAGAGCAAATGACATCGTGAAAGTGCCGTGGGCCCCACCTGTAGTTTGGATAGTAGTTGTTATGGTGTCCAACGGAGCGAGCCAATCGATATTGAGTGAGGCAAATCCTGACAAGGATTTCAGCGGGTCAGGAAGCATGATCCGGATTGCTGCTGCTTGGTGCTGTACAAGGTCAGATAGTTATCTTCACAGGCCTAGTGCGACATACCACGCCTCCATCAAGCTGTTGATTAGCCTTAGGTGAGCCTGAATGTGTAACAAGTAAATTAATGTAGTACTCACAAGGAATCCACCCTGATACTGCATGACGTTATTAGTGTCTATTGGTTTACTCATTGGCAAGCTGCAGGTAGGTCATGACTTACGTCGGGAATGGTGCGCCAGGGAGTGTTGTAGTATTTGTTATCTTGTCAAGATGTAAGACGAGGAAGCTCACCAGACTGGCAGTAGAATGACGCACCTTTGGTCAGATAGTGTTCAGCACTCACAGCAAAGTGCGTAACCTTTCCGATCTTGCCATCACGTATGGCTTGACCGATTGCACGAATGCCGGGCTCAGCCTCGAAATTTTCTGCGACTCTCCAGATCAAACCCTTGGGTTTATAATCTGATAGATATGTCTTGATAAGGGTAAGTCCAGAAGCAACATCTGGAGCGACTGGTTTTTCGCTAATGACATGTTTGCCCGCTTTCAAGGCTTTTATGATGATGTCAGGCTGGGTGGTTATTGGCAAGATAATGATGACTGCATCAATGTCTGGTCGAGCCAGGAGTACGTCGAGCGAGTTGGCGGGGTCTGCATCGTGATAGACCTTGAGGCTCGCACTCGCAGGGCCTAGCAGAGAACGGGCTTCATCTGCAAGCTCTTTGGCACTCTTCGCAGACCTTGAATAGACTGCCTTGAGGGCAATGGTGTCTCCCAAAGTCGCAAGGCCAGGAACATGCGCTATGATTGATAGCTTAGTTGATCTTCCAGACTGCCAGTGCGCGAGATAACGCCGCTCACCTTCTTTAGCAAATATTCCAGCACCGAGGATTGCGAGGGAGAGCTTGGCAGACATGATGAAATACGTTAACGAAGTGTCTAGGAAACAGATAAGGATAAATACTGCAGGACATACTGTATATGTACAGTTTGACGAAGGGCACAAGTTCGATGGCGAAAGCTCGGATAAAGCACGAGCGGGCCGCGGACCCGGGCGGAGAATCCGCCGAGAATGATTGTCATTTAGTAGATCCTCGTGTCTTCGACTAACACTGGCGGAGAATTGTCGGAACAATCTATTTCAACCTGCCAGTATGTCTTTCTCACTGTGCGTGCTTTAAAAGAGACAAGTCTCCAACAGCGTAAGTCCATTCTTTGGTTGGTTTACTATGTCTTTACCAAACGACTTTCTCTGGGGTTTTGCTACGGGTTTGCTATCGCGTGAGATATGTTTCCGGCGTTTGCTGATACACATATCTTGTAGCCGCATTTCAAATCGAGGGCTCGACGAATGTCGGTGGACGTGGGAAGTCAATTTGGGACGATTTTTCAAAGTTGCCCGGCAAGACTCTCGACGGGAAAAGTGGAGATGTCGCTACCGACTCCTACAGGTTGTGGAAGGTGGATCTTGACCTTCTCAGCCAATACGGAGTCAAGTCATATCGATTCTCTCTCTCCTGGCCTCGGATAATACCTCTTGGAGGCCGGGATGACCCAGTCAACGGGGATGGTATCAAATTCTATTCGGATCTGATTGATGAGCTGCTCGCCAGAGGCATTGTTCCATTCGTTGTACGTGATATTTCCCGTTGGTCCGCATATCGTTATTCACGCCATTAATACAAAGACGTTGCATCATTGGGATTTGCCTCAAGGTTTGCACGACCGCTACAAAGGGTGGCTCAACAAAGATGAAATTACGCAAGATTTTACGCGTTATGCACGTGTAAGTCACGGTCTACCAATTTTTTTCCGTGTGTGCTGATTCATTTCATCTAGGTATGCTTTGAAGCATTTGGGGATCGCGTCAAACACTGGTGCATGACTTTGCTCTTTTTTTCCAAGTCCTATCTGACTGCGTTGGTCAGGTTGACGTTGAATGAGCCATGGTGCATTGCTCTCCTGGGCTATGGACGTGGAGCCTTTGCACCTGGGCGGGCGAGCGACCGGAAGCGGTCACCGGAAGGTGATTCGTTGACTGAACCCTGGATGTACGTGCTCACCTGATGTGGGTATGGATGTTTTCTCATTTTCACTGATGTATAGTGTTGGACACAACGCGATTTTGTCACACGCACATGCTGTCAAATTATATCGTAAAGAATTTAAATCGAAACAAGGGGGAGAGATCGGTATCACCATCAATGGGGACTGGGCATTGCCTTACAACAACAGTCCCGAGAGTGAGTCTAGCCTGACACATCATATTACAAACTCTAACAAATACCGCTCTCACAGATGTAGAAGCCGCTCAGCATGCGCTTGATGTCACAATCGGTAATTTGCCCTCACTTTCAGTTCACCTGTTCTCGTGACTGATTCAACGTGGATCAGGTTGGTTTGCGGTACTTATCTGTTCCCTCCTGGCTGTCAAGCGAGATCATCTGATACATGCCTCTCTGGGTTAGGACCCTGTCTATCTCGGTCATTATCCGGCATACATGAAGCAGATGCTTGACGATCGGCTCCCAGATTTTAGTCTGGAGGAATGGGCCGTCGTCAAAGGGTCCTCTGACTTTTATGGCATGAATACATATACGACAAATCTTTGCAGTGAGTTATATCCACATAGGAAATTTTTGTATTTGAAACATATCCTCTCTTCAGAGGCTGGAGGAGATGATGAGATGCAGGGTCATATAGAGCGCACGTTCATTCGGCCCGATGGGACCCAACTTGGGACTCAAGGTAGCGTAGATTCCTTGACTCGGGTATACATTGTTTAATAGCCCTCTAGCGGAGTCCGCTTGGTTACAAGACTGTGAGTGGCTCCCAAGGTTGTAGAACAAGTGCTGACCTGTAGTTCCAGATCCCCCTGGCTTTCGACAGGTCGGTTGTTACCTTGTAATACATCTAAATCAATGCTGACACAAAACGAGAGTAGTTGCTAAACTATCTATGGAAGGTATCTGTATATTCGTCGATTACGGGATGCCATGTTACTTACTGCGCTGGTGCCTTGTAGCGATATTCGAAAGCAATCTAGTACGTCGCTGCGCCTTGTTCAAAAGCTTGTTCTCAATTCTCTAACAGTGTAACTGAAAATGGGTTCTCTGTTAAGAATGAGAACAACATGTCTTTGGAACAGGCTTTGGCTGATACTGATCGAACCCAATATTATCGGGGGCATCTAGAATCTCTCCTGGCTGCCATAACTGAAGATGGGGTCAATATCAAAGCTTACTTCGCTTGGAGTACGTTCGATATGCTGTTGGTTGTGTCACCGATAACTCATTAAATGCAGGTTTATTGGACAACTTTGAATGGCAGGTGACGTTACCTCTTGCGTGCATGGTGGCGCTGACAACTCCTCTAGGGCCGATGGGTATCGTACAAGGTTTGGGTGTACATATGTTGATTACGAGTCGCAAAAAAGATACCCAAAGGAATCAGGCAAGTTTGTATCGAAGGTATGTTATCGTTCGATTATTGACCCCGTCTTGTGTTGACATTGCTCTACGCTAGTGGTTCAAAGAGCATGTCACCTCCTGAGTTGAATGAACAGCCGGACCTTCCCATGACAATGGTAGGTCCGATATGTTCTGGGTCTGTGGCATGGCTTGCCGGGTGCTGTGAAGTTTGACCTTTTCAGCTAGAAATGCCTCAGACATATCATGGCCCTGTCGTTAGATTAAATGGCTATCATTCATTTTACGTTTTGTACTTGATTGTGTTGTATGGCTTTTACTTAGTTTGCCGATGGCTAACTTTGAAAGAGGGTTTATTCTCATATCATGATGCGAAACTGAAGAAAGTGATGAGAATTGGAAATTAGATCAAAAAGTCCTCTGAGCGAGGTCGGTTTAATTTGGCAAGTAACTGCTCTGTGGGGTTCCGCGTCGTTACATGTTACACATAGTGGGTGATCCATCCGAACATCCCGGAAGATCCATTATGACTACTGGGCGGGAGATTCAGCCGAAGCAACCCGAAATTGCCATCCGACCTGCTACCGCATCCAACTCTACTTCATATCCGAACGATTCCAGGACGAGTCAGGACGAGGACAATGTCAGCGGGAAGAAAAAGAGATCTGCGACTAGTACGAAGAGGAGAAAGGTGAATCACGCTTGTCTGTACTGCAGGCGCAGCCATATGACATGCGATGAGGGGAGGCCCTGTCAGAGATGGTAATCTCGTTTCCTCCTTTTTTCGCCTGGTTCTCGTTCTGAGGACGCCGCCGTTCTTTTTTTTTTTTGCCAGTATCAAAAGAGAAATAGGGCATCTGTGTCACGACGAGAGGAAGGCTTTGCAGAAGGATAAAGATCAGCCTGCAGGGTCTGCGGCATCTGCGGGCGATTCACCTCCGGCATCAGTAACTTCACACAAGGCTTACCAATGTAAGTGATCCATACTTTGCATACCTCTTTCGATTTTTATTGCAATTCTTTTTAATCCCTTGCGAAGCTCTTCCTTACAATGCCAATACAATGCGGCCACCTCCTTCAGACGTGAACTGGACTTCCGTCAACATGCCCCAAGCGGCATTCATGTATCAAGCTGAAACATCCTTGGGCAACGAGTTCTCGGTCCTTTCGGATTTCCTGGAATCACTGGACGAACGAACGTTCTTCAGTCCTCCGCCTACTACTGTGGCTCCCGCCCTGATGTCGGCGCCTCAGCCGTTCCCAGCCTCTGATCCCAATCAGGCAACAAACGTTGGAGACTTCCAGCCTGCACCTGAAGCGGCTGTGGGCTCGCCTTCGGAGCAGCCGTCGGCTGTCCAAATTAAGGAAGAAACCGTACCGAATGTCCTCCCCGCAGCGAACAAGACGGAGAAGTTCCTGCTCACTGCTGCTGATCAAGAACCCGGCAGCAGGAACGACCGTCTCAACAAGGTCATTCGTAGTAAATACGAAGCTGGGTTGTTGAAGCCCTACAATTATGTCAAGGGCTACGCAAGATTGTCTAGATGGATGGACAGCAAGTTTGTGCTCTTCCACTACCCCATCCCTCATGCATACGTTGTGTACTGATGAACTTGTGTAGCGTATCGCTGGAGTCGAAGCAAAAAATTTTACAGCCGCTGTCTGTCCTCAGACCCAAATTCAGAGTATGTTGTTGCGGTTTGTCACTAGGGTCTTGTGCAGTGTCTTACGTCTTTCTTTAGGCTATTGCCCAATCCTTGACGGATATAGATCTCGTGTTTATTGAGGAGGCCTTCGAGCGGCTCCTCCTGGACTATGATCGTGTGTTCTCTGCAATGGCGGTGCCCGCCTGCTTATGGCGGCGAACGGGTGAGATTTATAAGGGTAACCGGGAGTTTGCGGAACTAGTCGGCCTTGACGGATATATGCTGCGAGATGTATGTCCCTTAGTTTTGGATTATCTGTCACTGTTGCGCTCAACTCTTCGTAGGGTCGGTCCTGTATTTATGAGCTCATGGCGGAAGAGTCTGCTGTTAACTATTGGGAGGTGAAAATTCTTGGGGAACCTTCGTGGCCGATGACATACTTACTTGACTGATGTTTAGAAATACGGGACCGTGGCTTTCGACTCTCATCAAAAGGCGGTATTGACTACCTGCGTGCTTAGGGTCAAGCCTCACATTGTACCTGGTCCCATTAGACCTACCAGACAAGGCCAAATACACAGTGCGCCTCCGAAGGAGGAGGGGTTTGTCAGCTGTTGTTTCTCTTTCACCATACGAAGAGACGCATGGGGGATACCAAGCATGATTGTGGGTAATTTTATCAAATGCTAAGTTAACGTTTCTGTGCTTTCCAGGCCACATATATGTACTATCACAATAAAAAAATATACGACTTCACTGTCATTCCGACTTCCAGAGGGTCCCCAGTTTCACGAAACGTTGTTCGTTCAAGTGTGGTACACACAAGAGGCACCAGCCAAGTCAGAGTGATGTTGGCAATGAAGTACAATCCCCACCTGTTCTGCCGGATGGACGGTGGACCAACTTTAGCGGCTGGTGAGGTTCAAAGATTCGTTTATGAGTATGTATGCGGCCCACTACTCGCCGACGCAATGAACCGCCGGTATGTAACACTGATCAGACCGTGATTGTTTCTTAAGAGAGACGTCCCTATACGTCTGTAACGGTTCCGAGTCGGGGACTCGATGGTAGATGTAACTCATAGTTTTTGCATTTTATTATTTAATCAAAATAAATTAAAATAATATTAAATTTGTGCGGCGAACGAAACAACCCGACTGTGATCGATTCCATGATCTACATCATTGACCCAAACAGATTTGCAGTTAGGTCACTTCAAGCTAGTACAGTATGTAGTAGTCACGTACTATTGGGCATAGTCCTGTTTTCCACTCGTCAATGCGTAATACCTCGGAGCAGGGGTGACGAACCTCTCTCGACGGAACTCCTTCCATACTCAGAGTCATCTTTTCCGAACGAAAAGGAATAGACGTCCCATTCTAATGGCAGTGACAGTAGGCTTCGAATAGTAAGTTCCATACCAATTTTACGCACAATTTACTATACCCGTCTGCTGACTACTGGATACTAGATCATATGTCGCCACTCCAGCTGGCAGTACCAACTCACTTGTTTGATTTCACTGCCACAGCGCTAGACTTGGAGTTACAGTATATATAATGGTACGTGGCAGGAACTCGTACTCTCTTGCTTTTATGATCCTCCTCAAATGAACTCACCCAGCAAGGTCAAGAACAGGTCGCGCTCTAAGAAACAATCTGTCCACAATCCAACTCATGTCGCCCCTCTGCCGTCTCAGATTCAGCAGGGTTCGAGTACGATTATAAATGGCAGGGCAGAATAGCGTTCTCTTGAGCAAGTGCAAACTCCTGGCTAGCAGACAACAGCAGTGCACTCCACATTATTTCACCACCAGAACCAAGATCCACTACCTGCAACTTCCGACACAAATCCTAGTTCTGGACTCTTCACAGGAGCCTCTCGCATTGACGTTAGCCATGGGTATTTCAACATTGTTACAAGAGATCTGTACGATATCGAAATCAGGATGGTGTGTTTATAATCGTTGGACTAACAGAATGACTACTAAATCTCTTACTCAACAGGGTAATGGTGCATTCATGCTCCCAAGGTTTCAAATACCTCAAGGTAGGAGCATTAAGTTTGACCATTGCAGTACCGCGCTGACATTTCTCCCCACCTTTACCTACGTAGTTCTATTGCTTTGTTTGTGTGCTTTGGCGACCATCTCGCTTACTAGTGTATCATTGAGGATATGTGCGTCCTAGACTTCCATCTGATTTTTCGCAGAAAGCTTACTTCCTGGTTCTTATCAGACAGCAGACGTTCTGAAAAGTCAGTAGTCCCTGTTTCTGTCGGGGTCGGTTTTGATCCGCAAGCAGACTCCCTCGACTTCACAAACTCAAAATGGATCTGGACCTCCGAGCACGATCCAAGAGTCTTCTACCCTGTTGGTTCTCGTCCGTTCCGCAAGGTTTTAACCGAGTCACCATTCAGAAAATATCCAGTCTCAGCTGAAATCATTATCACAGTCGACAACGCATATATACCTTGTATGTCAATGGCATACAGATTGGGACAGGAGACAACTTCCACTTCACAAAACGCTACTGTATCAAGTTGGACCCTGAAGAGAACGTCTTAACAGTGATTGCCACAACACTGGGAACACCGCTGGTAACCCCACCGGTCGTCTGGTGGCAATACAAATCATATACTTAGATGGAACTATCGATATGGTTGCCTCGGATTCAAGCTGGCGCACGAACACCATCGTTGAAGCTGGTTTTCGGGCAGAAAACCTTCGATGATAGCAGCTGGCCCTTAACCTCTGTTGAGGGAAATTACGGTGTCGAACCTTGGGGTGCTATTGATATTCCTACTTCGTGAACAGGGCGCTCCTGCAGTCGTCTTGTGTGCTTGCTATGGCTACGGCTTCTAGATTCTTCAAACACGGCTATATCCAGTCCTGGCCGGGTTGTGCATTTCCGACCAGGTGTTTTCGAAGCTCCGCGGGGCATAGAAGGTTTTTATTGGATGTACTGGATATGGACAAACGACGCCGTGATCAGTCAGGCGACAGCTGTTGGTGTTCGTATCTTTCGGCCAGATCGTCACTTTTGCGAGTGTCTTGATCACAACTGATGAGTACACGCTGTATGTGAACGGTGAAGGGATTGGGTCAGATGATGACTGGAAACACGCACAACGATTTGCCATAGAGCTAAACCTGGCCTCGGACGTCGTGTTTGCGGTGTATGATAAGAATAATCAGGCCTCTGCTGGTATTCTCGTTTCCATTCAGATCGACATGATGCTGCTCGAATGCAACTGCCCGTATGGCGTATATATCGTCTCAAACGACTCCTGGAAGGTTAACCTTGGTGCCCCTGCCGGGTTTCAGATGACTGGATACGAAGATTTCCGCTGAGCTCGATTTCACCTCAGGAGCTACAGTAAAGGAGTTTATCATAAACAAACTGATGTGTACTTACGCAAGGGAAGATATCGATTCGGCATTGAATATTGAATATGAACTTAAAAACGCGTCAAGCATGTCGCTGAGCGTTCCGCGACGCGTGTGCCACTTGTCACTTGAACTGTCGAACGTGCTCACTGGACACTTGGATTTCATCATGTAAGTACGCGGCACTTGTTTCTATGGTATATTACTGACCTCATCGGCATGCCCACCTTCAGGACAATCGATTCAATGACCACCCCTGGGTCTCGTTTTGGACCGACTACAATAATGTCGCTGTATCAAACTTCAGGCTTATGGGGTGTTGTCATCATCCCGACCGGTGACTCTTCAAGAAGCGGACCCTTACCCGGCGCTCCTGCGTAGTACCTGAATGCAAGGACACCATCCCAGTCTCCATACAAGTAATTTCGATCACTTTTATATCTCTCATTGATTTGTGTTCTTAAATTATTCCTTTCTTGTTTTCTTACTCCTTCTGACAACATTGGCAGATTGTCTTCAGGTTCAGATCATCTGTATCCACGCTTGAACTTACATACCGAATTTATAAACCAGACCATGAACCAGACACTGCTGCGTATCCTACGTTTGAGCTGTACCAATTTTCAGAACGCTCGTATCATTTGCCAACGTCTGAGATTTGGAACCATTTATGGAAGGTGTAACCGGGCGTGCGAATATCTACCCGGCTTCGCTCTACACTCTGAGGAGTCATCCGCCTATAGCTCACAAATGCCGTTTGGCGAGATTGTCTGTGGCTCTCCGGGCAGCGGAAAATCTACTTACTGCTACGGAAAGCACCAACTTCTTACTGCTCTTAATCGTCCAATCTCGATTGTGAACCTTGATCCAGCAAATGACAATATCCCGTACCCATGTGCCATCGACATCTCCTCCCTCATCACCCTTCAAGATGTGATGGAAGCTCATGGTCTAGGTCCGAATGGATCGTTACTGTACTGTATGGAGTACCTCGACGCCAACTACGACTGGCTGGAAGAAAGGTTAAACGAATTAGGCAAGGATGCATACGTCGTCTTCGATCTCCCCGGCCAAGTAGAACTCAGCACCAACCACGAAAGCTTGAAAAACATCATCTCAAAGCTACTCAAAGGAAACTTCAGGGTGCGCCCTCTTGAAAAATACTCTCCCCTCCCCATTTCTTCAGTCCGCGCTGAATCGAGCTTTTTTTTTTTACCCCTTCAGCTGGCAGCAGTAAATCTATGCGACGCACACTATGTAACCGACGCCTCCAAGTACATCTCGGTGCTCATGTCTTCCCTTCGCACAATGCTCCATCTCGAGCTGCCTCATGTCAACGTCCTCTCCAAGTTGGATCTGATCACGCAGTACGGTGATCTCGGTAACTAATGTACATCCTTCTTCACCCTCTTCCCCTATCGTTGATGCCCGTTCCCTCTTTTTTTTTTCGTCCTTCCCTTGGGGGCGCGCGCGCGTGTGTACCCAGATTTCAACCTAGATTTCTACACAGAAGTGCAAGATCTATCCTACCTCGAAAACGCACTATCGTCCAACTCCCCGCGATATGCCGCCCTCAACATGGCCATCTGCTCACTCGTCGAAGACTTCGGTCTCGTAGGATTCGAAACTCTTGCCGTCGAGGTGCGATTCACGTTTTTCTGTCTTTGCCCACTATCCATGACGTTTTTGTATCAGGATAAAGAATCGATGCTTCACCTAACGAGGACTATTGATCGTGTGACAGGCTATGTCTTTGTTCCTCCGCCTGCTCCTGATGCCCAGCCCGGAATCATCAACGACCCCAATAAACCTTCATCTTCACGACCAAATTCGTACTCTTTGTTTTCTTCTGCTGCTGGGCCAATACAAGGTCCACGCAGTGATGTGCGTGATGTTCAAGAACGTTGGATAGATCATAAAGAAGAGTGGGATGCTTGGGAAAATGTGCAATGGAGAAAGGAAGGCCAGATCATACAGGAACAAACAACTAGAGATAAGGTCCGATTGAGGGACCACAAAGATACACATTCATGACGTTGTTAGTACAATGGTGAATATGCTAATTCTGCGATAATATATTCATCTTTTAAAAAAACATCATGCGTCGTGCAGGACAAATATAATATTGTTTATTGAAAATGTAGCTAGCTGGACTTTGATGTCTTTCACTGCTACCTTATAACCGCATGATGAGCTGCTTAACACCTGACATCCAGAGACCGATATCATCCGTTTGAGAACCTCTGGTTAATAAGTCCATATGAATCGATACTGCTGCGTCCCGATCATGCGCTTCCATCGCTGTTCAGAGAGTCAGCACATGAATTTATGAGGAATGAATAATTCCATTACCCTTTACTAGGACCAACAATTGATCACAAACACTTTTAGATAAAGTTTCACAGTTGAGGGCATCAAACAAGGCATTGACGCGTCGTTCTACATCTTCCGCAAGACGCTTTTGTTGAGGCTGGGCACAACGAATCAATCACAGGCCAAATGAAATTTTTGTGATACTTACAGGAGTTATTTGTTTGAAATGGTTCAAGTACGAAGAAATGATGTTGTAAACTGGCCTCAATTCCTCTGGGATATGACTGCGATCTCCGGCAGCTGATGAGGAAGGACAACATTAATTACCGAAGAGTAACACAAACTCGTCACCTACGGTATTTGGGAGCTGGTGGGCCTTTATGCACCCGTGATTGTACGGGAGGCGCATTTGCTCCTGCCGCAGGTCCAGAGCTGGAGGGACCTTGTGGAGGAGGAGGCATAGCAGCTGGTGGAGCAGGTACAGCTCGCACAGCTGGTCCCATTCTATTTCCCATTGGCGGAGGATGAGCCCCTCCGGGGTGTTGTGATGGAGGAGGAGCGTAGGGTCCAGGCGGTGGTGTCGCACGGGAGTAAGGCGCTAGAGAGGGAACTCCGGGTCCTGGGGGGTGTGATACACTTGGAGGAGGTGTTGGTCCAGACGGGATATTGCCGCGACCAGGGGGAGGCCCATATTGACTAGGAGGAGGTCGGACACCGGGACCTTGTGGCGGAGACATTAATCTCGGTGGAGGCATGCCTTGAAGGTATCCCGATGAACCAGGAGGGGGTGCATAGGGGGCTGGGGGCAAACCATGTTGTTGCAGAGGAGACTGGTTTCGAGCTTGTGGAGGGGGCGGGCGTGAGTTGACGCTGCCTGGACGAGGCGGAGGCGGAATCGAGGGACTGTGTCCTTGATTGATGTATGATGAAACGCCTGGGGTACTGGGAGAAGTAACGTTCGGGAAAGGGGCGGTAATTGCAGCCGGCTTGTTCAAGTTTAAACTGCTTGGTGGTCGCTTATCATTCAAAACAGGTGCATCATTCCAACCGCCGTTGTCTTTTCGTTTGGATGGTGGCGGCGGGACAAGAGGGTGCTGTGTTTGGGACGCAGTATTGCTACCATTAGGTTGTCGGGGTGGCGGCGGCAACATGACACTGCCTTGCTGAGGGGTAGCCATCATACCCGGCTGCGTCGTGGAAGGAGGATGGTATTGATTCGTAGGAGGGAAGCTCTGGGGAGCGGGCGGGGCTGTTGGCTGGTACTGTACAGGGGCAGGTTTCATAGCGCTTGGAGGATCATAGCTGCTGTTATTAGGTATATCATACGAATGATAAGGATTCGATGGTTGGGCGTGACTAGAAACAACGGGTGCGGCTGGTTGGCTGTACTGGGAATATGTATAGCCAGAAGCAACAGGTGGAATATTTTTCGTTGAGGCAAGCGGGGTGCTAGAGGAAGCAGTGGGATGTCGCGTAACCCCGGCAGCAGTCAATACTCGCTCACGTCCCAACTTGAAGTCGACAGCGGACCCAGGAGAACCTACGTAGTTTGCTGGTGTCAGACTCAAGAACGTCATGGCTTGCTTGACCAAACCCTGCGATGCGAGAAGATCTGCATATTCAAAATAGCGATCATAAAGTGCGGACAACTTGTATGTTCTTGCACTCGAGTCTCCATCATCACCAGTTTTGATATCCGCGATGTCCGTGTCAACGTACTTGATGGCTCCACGGAATATAGTCACTTTTTCGATAAAAGTTTGTAATGCGTGAGCATGCACTGCATATCGAGACCCATTCCATTCCTCGTCTTCCACGACACTCTTCTCATCCTCAGCTAATTCTTCAATCCAGATACTGACCAATCGCTCCAATCGACCAGCAGCGAGATAGGTTAACGTGGCGTTGTTTCTAAAGGCCAGAGCCCTTGATGCAGCATCTGGAGTTTCAGATGCCGTAGCTAAATGTGATTGGAACTCCAAACGCCGGCCCAACTGCTCAGTAAGACCAGCAAAATCGTCCTGAGTAGCGAAAGTGCAGAGAACAACAAAGATCTCTTGCCACTCTTGCAGGTCTGCGTTTTGAACGATGTCACTTAGGTCATTTGTGACAATTGATTGGAACAACCGAAGGTAAGGAAGGGAAGTCGTTCGTCGTTCAAAATAAGCCTTCTGCGTTCTCTGTAAGAGTTCGGGACCACCTTTTACAGCAAGCAGAATGGCATCTGCAAACCGTTCCGTAGAAAGACATAAGGAGACAGCTGAATCAAAATCTCCAAGGACCAGTGCCTTTGTGACTAGGCGGTCCGTCTCAGATTCGTCACTAGGATAGATGCGGAATGTGGCGTTCTTCAGGGCCTCAGACGTAACGGAAGAAGGTCCAGAACCGATTGTGGCAGCGACCGAAGAGTCCAAACCGTAATTGTAATGGGGAACTTGGATGTGTGGTCCATCTGCATTCGCCAGTCCCATGCTCGTAAAGAAGTCGACCTCAGCATCACCTTGCAGACCACCGATATTATCGTCACCAAAAAGGCTGGGAGCCGTGGTAATCGATTCCCCGTCCGCCATGCGCATTGCACTTGTTGCATCAGATGTGGCACTTCCGCTCACTTCCGATGGTGTGTTCTCTACTGCATTACTGCTGGGATCCAATGTGTCATCCCCATCATCTGAAGACGAATCAAGCTCCGGTTCCGCGAACGATACTACAGGTTCATGTAGCTTTATATCTGTCATGTCCTCCTCTGACGGCGATTTATTGTTGGCAATCGTGGATTCCGTTGCAGATCTAAGATTGGCGATGGCTGCTGCAACACGGGCCGCAGTCTCCGCCTTTGAAAATCCCAGAAGAGTGACAAGTTCATCCCGAGAGTCTGCCTGGAACAAACTCAACAAGGCTTTCCAGCTCGCGGATACTTCTGCGGCCTTCCCTTCTGCTTCTCCGGCTTTGTTCTCTGCAAAATCTTGGAGCTTCTCTCCATCAAACGCTTCCTGCAACTTGCTCGCCCTCTCCACAATGCTCTTCTCCGAGATGACATTTCTCAAGTGGACAACACTGGATTGATTCTTGCCCTGTGCCGAAGGAAGATTCGAAATGGTTGTCAACTTGCCACCATAACCGAAGGAACTTGATATGGGGCGCCTAAGCCACTTTGGAGGTTGTTTTAGTGAGAGAGTTGCCCGACCTGCTCGAGAAAAGCCAGGGGCATCGAAAATATCTGAGCCATCTAGTTGGGGCGTAGGTGGTACAACTGCATTCTCTTCGTTTGTTGCCTGGACAGAGTGGACGCCGATTGTGCCATCAAAGAAACCAGCCGCAAAGAGATCAGGATTACGAGGACACCATTGTACTTGGAACGCCCAATTATCAGCAGATGGCAGCTAAGCATATGTTATAATCGGATGCATTTGGAGAAGGTCCTTATCCTTGCTTACCTCACCGATGATCTCTGATGTCTGAGGATTCCAGCACAGAGCGCGATTGTCTTTGCCACAAGAAAGTAGCAAGTCTGGGTCCTGTTTGCACCAAGAAAGCGAAAGAACACCCTTCTCATGACCTGTGAGGATCTTTTCCGGTGCACGCGCATTCCGAAGATCCCAAACCATGATGATGGGAGACATATCATCTTCAGAAGACGTCACGAGTCTCGTAGCCTGGGGCAAATGAACGGCCGTTGATATGCATAATTAATGACTCACATTATCCGGATGCCAAGCCACATCACTCATTCCCCTCCTTCCACCCATCGCTAAGCCGCCAGCTGCAAAACCGGCAGCAGCCGTCAAAGTCCCAGTTCCGCCTCCATAAGTCAGCGCTGCAACCTCTCGTTTACCCCGCAAATCCCACACAACGGTATATCCCGTGCTACTTGCCGCGGCTAAAACATATTGGACGTGGTGATTCCACGCGAGTGATGTGATTTCGTCGAGCTTGGTACTGCGGTTGCCTGGAGAATAAGGTTTCGTGGGATCCTTTAAATCCCATATATAAATCTTCAAGTAGCAATGTTAGCCTAGAACAGGATTTAAAACAAGCTGCATACTTCGCCATTGACGGCACCAGAGGAAAACAAATGTGGTTGAGTAGGATTAAAATCAAGGCCCCGCACGGAACCTGTGTGAGTTTTATTCCGGAGGATTAGGGATTCTGACAGACTGTTCGCGTGCCCGTGAGCAAAGCGTTCATATGTAAGAGATCGCGAAAGTTTAACCTACTCTGCGTTTTGAATAATTTTTGAAGGATCCCAAATATCCAACTCCCCATTTTCCATACCAGCAACTATGAGACCTCTAGGCCTAGTAGCATCAGGAAAGCCCCATGCAAGGCGATTGAACCTTCAAGACAATGAGGCTTCAGCAATCCAACTGTGTAATAAACGACAGAACCTTGAGCTAGTCGTAACAGAAGCTTTGGGCGTGGACTGGCCCGGGCCACCAAGATCATATTCGTGTTTGTCCAGGAAATCTGGAGCCCAGATTTCGAGTTGACTGTCGTTACTGAAAGATGCGTCCAAAGCACCGGCTACAGTTCCCGTGGCCAGCAACGGAAGAGAAGGAGATGGAGACCAAGCAAATGTTGACGTTCTATGGATCTCTTTGAGCTTCATGGGGGAGAATCGTTGAGCTGTACAGGTTGGAAATAGTGTAAGAGTTGACGTGGAACAAAACGCGTGACTGGTTCAGTCACTCATTTGTCTGACCATTTTTTACCACCACTCCGAGTCGTCACCACTGGCAGTGATAGCAATACCTGTTCAACTGTTATCATCGTCGGGAATTTTGTGTGAGGCAGATCAACTATCCTCTTCGAACAACAGTTTATACCCTTAACGGAAGATCGTGCAGCACATGCATTCTATTCTAGCTTGTGCCAAACATAGGGCATTCACATAGTAAAGAAGGTAATATCTCATGCAATGAAACTCATCATCGAGCGTCAATATTTCTCGGCTGCGATACTTTGCAGCTGCTAAATAGAGCTGTATGGATCTGTGCCGAGATCCTTTGACGAGATATCCCAAAGTCCTGAGGCTAGCCTTGAAGATCTCCGTTCACGTTCTCTGGTTATTCCGTCCTGATCATCTGGGCAAATCACACTGAGACATCTCTGTGGCGCCAATTGTCTCCAGGTCCTTGCCTATGCAAGTTCATCACATGGATATCCAGATGAATGCGAACACATGCATGCATGCATGTACTTGCAAAAGGGTTCGCCGCCTGGTTTCCGCACTTGCATTTCCGGACATACCCCGTTTCATCAAATAAACACGTTCGTGCGGCCATCGGCCATACTTCATTTGCAAATGGAGTTGTATCCCCCGTTTACTAGATTAGCACAACAACAGTTTTATCTCGCTATCTCTCCATCCTCCCTCATCGGCGTGTGGTTATTACTGTGTAGGTCTTTTTTTCTCATACGAGGGACGCAGCAGTTCTTTTGTACGAGGCAACTTATTAACTATCTGTCATCCAGGCATCACTAACAGAATCTGTTACGTGTAACGCGAAATATAAGCCAGGTCTACGTTGGGATGGACTACTTGCCCACATCTAATCCAAAGCTCGGAGATCACGCTGATAAGTGACGAGAATAAACGAGGGTCGGCAACCGGAAGGTGTAGTGCTTTTAGGAGTGAAATACCGGCAATGAATCCTTAGTCGAAACGTTGTTCAGAGCTCATCGTCTGTACCCTGTACTTGTCTGTAGGGTCACCATTATGACCGTGAATCTACATCGAACGCAGAGGATCCACAGTCACCTTCTTCGCTTCCTCCGAGTTCTACGTCTTTGGCAAGAGCCCGCTGTTTCGCTTCCGATTTCAAGTCCAAGGAAGTTGATTTGGGCATCACGTTCCCAACTTTGACGGACGGCATACTTTCCAAGTAA
Organism: Sarcodon aspratus; assembly: GCA_003313825.1. Taxonomy (NCBI): domain Eukaryota; kingdom Fungi; phylum Basidiomycota; class Agaricomycetes; order Thelephorales; family Thelephoraceae; genus Sarcodon; species Sarcodon aspratus. The sequence continues at coordinate 30,360 of QLOR01000944.1, forward strand.
GATTTGGCGAATATGACGTCGATCTCTTTCAGCGAACGATCTTTCGTCTCCGGACAGAAGGCATAAATAAATGGAATGAATGTCAGATTGATTAATCCGAAGAATAAGAAGGTTCCAAAACCTGCAACAGTAAATTAATAAAATCAGAAGACAGTAGACAAAAAAATGCCTTCGCACCGCCCCATCTGTGCAGCATCGGAGGCGTCCACATGACGACTGCAACTGCACGTAACATTCATATCAGTACATCACGCATCACTTCAAACGGCAGTGTACGAACAGCTGAAGAGCCGGTTGGCAATTGTGCAGGTGGCATTCACGTTATGTCTGATGGCAGCGGGACTGATTTCTTCAGGGAGAATTAATGGCAACCCGAGCCAAGTACTGTACGAGGACGTGAACCAGCATCCTGACTCAAAATTGCGGGGATCTCACCATCCAAATGCAAAAGTAAATAGACACAAGCCAGCTACAGCACCATATATTGCCTTGTTCTCAATGTCGTGGTACACATCGTATGGCACTAGAAATGCCATAGCAAAAAGCATACATCCTATTGCATTGAGCGTTGTGAGCAATGTCCATAGAATAATTATCGCGCAACATACCAGCCTGACCAACGGTGCCCCTGGTTCGAGAAGCAGTGTGATCAGGATAAAGCATGGTTATGATCGTCACAAATTGCCCTACCATAGAAGAATCCTTTGTCGTCCGACTCGCTCAATCAACGAATAAAATAAATAAGACGATAGCGCATAGATGGTTGCGTTTACGGCTCCTAAGACCAGTGAAAGATGGCGTTCCAGGCCAATATATCGATTAAAGATGACAGGACTAGAGATATGAATGATCAGAGCCGTATGATCACTCTATGGATGACATACGCAAAATATATAACAGCGCTGCATCCACCAAGCTGTTGAAAAAGTTGAATTGACACAGAAATGGCCGTACGCCTGAAATTTTGTTGGGGACCACGCTTGAAGAGGTCCATGAGCCGTCGTTTTCCCTCCACCTCAGCTTCGATAATCGTGCGTTTCTCATGTCGAGTGTACGCTGAACCGATCGGTTCATTCGCAAGTGCTGCCAAAACTCGTTCGGCTTCGGCTTCTTCGCCGATTGACAGAAGATATCCGGGTGATTCGGGGAGACGTAGAACTCCTGTCGCTAGAACAATTGCGAAAATTATTTGGAGACCTATGGGAAGGCGCCAAGACAGAGAAGAATCTACATAAGATAGACCAAAGTCCTGAAAGGTGTTAGACGAAAGTCAGAACAAGGAAGGCTGTGTCGCACAATCCAATAGGCAGTCATAGTCCCCATAGCGATCATGCTGGCTTGGGTACATATCTGAGGGCCACGATGATGTACCTTTGAACAGTCTGCCTGCCAGTTAGGGACGGTAGCAGCGTTGAGACCATTACCAAATCCGGTGACGATTCTGCCAAGCACAAATTGATGACCGACCAAAGAGCTGCGTGAAGGAAGAACGCTATCAAAGGTGACGTGACTATCTGGGTAAAGTTCACCCACCATCTCACGCAGGTAATCTGTATCATAGTCCCGACGGTAACAAGAGCCGTACCTATGGCCGTTCAGTATGTCACCACGTACGTGAGAAATCAAATATCACCTAGAAGAATGCAGCGCCTGCGCCCCAGACGAACCCTGAAAAGAAGAGCGAATATTGCACCAGAAAAACAACCGAGTTCATACACCGCGGTGTAGACAGCCTGCATCGTAGAAGCCCGCGAACTACCCACGTTGTCTGGGTTCAGATCAGGAAAGATGAGGAGGAATTGCGGAGAGTATATGATGCCCGACATCTATCACAAACTTCAGCTGGGCACCTAGTAAGCACAGTGGGTGCTGTACTAACGACGCCTTGGTCATACCCTAATAGTAAGAAAGCTGCATTTTTAGATGAGCCCAGGCAGCATGGCGAGTAAGAGAGGCGAGCAGGAAGACTCACCAGCTGTCGCGGTGCACGTAATCGAGAAGAGAAGATCATCCCCCGTCCGGTTGCAAAACCGAGGAATGTGATTGTCCGAAGTTGCGGACGTCGAGTCGCTGACTTCAGAGAGTCTGTCGCATGAACGAGACATGACTCAGAGCCTGTTAAGTGAGAGCCTGTAAGGGTGGAGTTGCGGGAATGGGCTAGGTAGCAACAGGCGACAGTCTCTTATATGAGGGTGTAATTATCACGAGCTTTTAGCAAACGGAATCCTCACGAGTGCAGAAGTAGCGAGCAATAGGATAATCCTAGGACCTTGGTGAATCCAGGGCCAGGAATTGTCGGGAGGGACATAACAACTGAGAAGGGCTGAGATCTGCAAGTAGACAAAGCCGAGGTATCATATTTTCAGAACAGAGCGGTGAGTATTGATTTAGATCCCATAGGCTCGAGAGTACCCAGATATGTTAAACCACCTTCCATATTCGGCCAGGCACACCCTTTCCGAACACCTCCGTAATGGTGACGACAACAACGAAGATATCAGCATATGGCAATGTATATGTTCCGAATCATGCTGCTCAAGTGGTCCACAATTATACCATCATCAGGGGAACAATCACCGAGTTCGATGCACTCGGGTCGACATTGCAAAACATAAACCTCATCAAGAAATTTCCAAAACCGTGCAGACCCTCGGCATCATGGATACAGAACAGAATCACTGGATGCTTTATAAACGAAATGGTAGTATGATCTCAGACGTCATAGAACAAACATTGTCACAACACTTGCAACCACCAGCAGGAGCAAGGAGAGCCTCGGCTACTTAGAAACTCCAAAACGCGCGGACAATGCGTTCGAGATTCCATTTGCGAACACCTCATCCAGAGGATGACCGTCTCCGCACCCCTCCAGCCCATTGTTGTATGATTGGTCGAGAGCGCAGCCATCATGCACCAAGCCTTCTCGAGTCCCTTTGCCTCGCTTATTACCCTCATCCAGCTTGGGAACACCTTTCTGTTGCAACATGTGTTCGTCACAGTGGTGGCAGTTTCCCCATCCCCAGCGCTTCTGTATTCGCTATCATCTAACAAGGATGACGTCTTCTCAACTCAAGCGTGTGTCTCTGCCAGGTCCGTGAAGTCCACAATAGTATTTCAAACTATCCAATAACCTGTTTGGAGCCTTTTCACCGGGACATTCACCTGGACATTCATGTGACCAAGTGCTGTATACAAAGGCATGTGTATTTGCGATGATGCGATTCCCTGGCCGCCACCGGAGGTTTTCACAGTCTCTCAGATCATATACTGCACTGTACTAGAAGTTTGGGTGCGCATGCCAAGCTATCACGACATTATATTAGATCAAAGACTTTCCTGCCTCGCTGTATTGTGGAAGTCTCGCATTTCAATGCCAAGCTCAGGGGTCACTCAGGCTTCCATAACTTCGTTGTTATTCTACCAGCATCCTCGGTGTTTAGTACAGAACCCATTCCATGCACTGGTAGAGTTGGTTACACGTTCGCACATCATGCGCCAATTACAACCTTTCCGATATCTGTTGCTACCTTCTTTGTTAAGGCACAAGGAGCAGACAGAGATTGACCGGTTTTTGCAATACTGAATGATATCACAGTGGACTATTAATACATAATTAGTCGTTCACTACCAGCAAATTCCTAGGTTAACTAAATCTCTGAGAATCACGTTCCTATCAGTACCTATCTGACGAGTGATATCATTTTGGCGGGTAATAGGAAGTTCCTCAAATGCCCGCAAGACATTTCCATCCAGTATCCCCTTGCTCAGAGGTTTCGATACGTAGTCGTTGCGCACAATGCTAAAGGGTCATCATTGATCATCATACATTCATTAATTTGCCATAGAAACTAACCGTAAAGCCTTCGGATTTAATCCAGCCACATGTTGCACATTCCGAGTTAATTGACCCTGCAAAAGTTGCAGTCTCTTCCCAACACCTTCGTTGACTGGAGTTAGAGTCCGCAAGGCACCATCCGTGGTACCTGAGTAGTCTTCAGTACATGGTCGCAATTTCGAATCAGAGATTCATACCACATATCAGTTTTGCCTGAGGTATGTCCATGTCGGTTTCCTTCACCCGGCGAGCAATAGTCAACGACGTCCGATACTCTACTTGACCATGAAACTCTGAACGGCATAATAGTTGTTGTCCATTTTTTGACTCGGGATCTATACTCAGATGAATGTCATATCAATCCAGACAAGATGATATCAGCGCACCATGCGGATCGTAATCAAACATTCGTATTACGCCTTCCTCATCACAGGCAACAATCGATAAACATTCATCCGCAAAAAAGAAGTCTGCACAAGTAAGGCAACGAGCTTGTGTGTCTTTCCCAAGGATGACGAGCTTGTACGGGTCTTCCTGAAAGGGCATCAGCTATGGCATGAAATATAGATCAACGAAACCGACCTGGAATGCAACAAACCAAACGCTTTTGACCACGTCACCGATTATTAATAAGTTTTTAACCGTTCTCAAAGACGACACGTATACGCCTATGTCCAAAAATGCGACACCAACAAGACGCTCATCCTGATCAAAGGCACGGACGAAGAGCTAGAACAAAAAGAAGTCAGGAGTTTTGAAAGTAATGGCTAAACTTGCAGACCTTTTGCCCCATAGACGAAACAAGGTAGCCGTTTAACCCACAAACAGCCGTAACTGGACCTTTAGCTTCGTCTCGACAGTGAAGGCGTAGTTTATACCACCGCTTTGACGTGGCATTGGAGTCTGGGACAACTTCAACAACTTCAAAAATATATGTCTGGTTCCTAATCAGAACAAAAGTGCAAAGAACTCTGTGGACGATACTTACAGCACCTTTGACAGCTAAATCCTCCCCTCTGTTTATGGTTGTGCCGATTGCGATAAAGTCCTTCGTGCCTGATTCAGTACTCAAAGTTTCCAAGGTAACGCTTTCCAGTGCATTGACAAACTCGTTTGGGGAGAATTCAAAACTAGAAAAAATGAGTTAAATCACAACATAATCGATATGTTAACGCACCCGTCCATCGTAATCCAAGAATCAGGACTAATCAATTCTAATGCAGAACATTCGCAGGTGGGGAAAGATACATTATTCCCTGTGAGAAGCATAAAACACTACAACCAGATTTATCAAACACGAGTATACGGACGTACCATCCGGTTCCCACTGCCTGTTCCCATCTTCATCAAAGGCCGAAAACTGAGCTTGCAATGTTGATGCTGCGACAACGAGCGAAGTGGCTGGTTCGTATATTACGTTTGAGTATGGTCTAGATCTAGGAACAGTGCGTGTGGGTAAATGCCCTCCAAGTTGGACATCTGGCATCCATTCAATCAAGCTCGGACCCTATAAACGTGATCGTGAATCTCCGGTAGTTGTTGGAAATCAACATGCGTAGACCGACCTCTTCTGAGTACTGGAGGAAATCGCCTTGTGATTCCCACACCGAACATGCAGTGAAGGCATGGACAACAGAGTTACCCGAAGAGTAAACCTTTGCTCCGCCTTTGTTAGTAGAGAGAATCCAACAAGGCCTATCGCCAGTGAGGAAGACTCCGGCATAAGTGACGCCCATCGCAGGGGAACTGACAAACGGCAGTAGCTGTCGAGAAATCTTTCTTTGTTCTGCGAGGATAGATTTTTCCGTTTCTTCTGTACGTTGGATGTCGAATGACTGTGAAGCAACTTTGACAAATTTGACCAGGAGCAAAGACGGCCTCGCGGGAGTGAGAGGATCACTCATTACCAATGCTGGAAGTGTTTCATAGATAGCAAGCTGCCCTGAACGAAGAAAAACCTGGAGGGCCAATTTTATACATGTTACAAATGTAAAGTGGAGAATTTACCAAAAGATGTGGTCGATGCCACGACTCGCCTAGGGGAGCGATTACGATTTGTTCAATGTCCAACTCCTGTGGCTTCCTTTGAGGCTCTTGGGGGGTTGATGGGCAGGGGGGGTCATACGAATCAGTCAGGACATTTTGTAACGTTGATAAGAGACTTGTCGAGAAGACCAAGGTCAATTTTGGTAATGCCCATATCTGGCTGGCATTAAGAACTGCCTATATATTTGTTCAACTATGGTTTGATCACTCACTTCCATCACACCTTGCGGCCTGCAGAGAAGTAGCCATTGACTTTGTGCACCCGAGGTGATGTTCGCCAAGGTCGACGTCTTTTGAGCTCCATTAGAGCTGACCACGATGTTCGCGTTCTGACGGGTTTGAAAAACACCTGTAACATCGTTGAAGAAGCAACCGGCCAAGTAACGTGAACTCTGAAACCGAATGTAAGACAAGGATATTAAGAGGAATTAAAACTTACTTTTTCGCCCATTGGCGACATATCTTTTCGCCGAATCTTACCACGTTCACTTTCGCCTATGAACATACCAATAGTATCGTCTTCACGAAGAATGAGCACAAAGGGATCACAGATACTGCACGATTTTATTCTGGATCGAGGATTGTTATTGCTATCAGTGTCTTTGATCGCCTGTCTTTCAGTGCCATCTATTGAACAGGTGTAAGTGCAGTAACGATGGGTTACCGCGATAATCGATCACAAACCCGGCTCGAGTACCCGAATCACATTGGACATAACGTGCAAAATTGCAGTGCCTTGGAAAAACGGTCCCGCACCAATCGTGGTCCCAAAGATGCGGTTCGTAATTGTAATGTCACCTTTCGCTGTGCGTGCGGCAATCTGGATGATGACGCAATCAGTAAAAAGCATCATAGATCAGGGTTTGGTACTTACCCGGGACAAACCGGGCGAGGGATTTGCATCTGTGCTCACAATGATGGAATCGTTCTCGAGGCGAAATGGATTAGTTGGTTTATCGTATGCAACGCCATTTACGTTCACAGATTGTCTGACGGGGAAAGACCACATTCCTCGGCCTCCACCAACTACATGCAACTTGCGCTTCGTCCTTGTCGGAAGATCTTTCTGTGGACTCGGATACTTAATATATATCTATTGCTCCAGAATATTTCACGAACCTGGAAAAGGGAGAAACCGCCGAGGTGTCCAGACCCAGTAGCAGCCACGAGCTCTGGTACAAGGCGATCCTGAGGCTAAATTCAGCGGAATATATCCTCACATAAAAAACATGAGCTTACACCGTTTTTCGCCACCGAAAACGACATTGACGAGATTGGTCCATGGGCAGGAACCATATCACAAAGAGAAAGACGAGTGACAAACCGTTTCTTGGCAAGAATCGAACCGTCAAGAAGACCATTAGCAGCGGGCTCCGGGTCGAGCTTAGACGAACCATAAATATCGTCTGTATAGCAAATGCAACTCGTTTAAAGACGCCTTGTATAGCTCAAAGATGCATACATACCATCATCATCAACGTCCATAAATCCTGGAGTATCAACGAGAGCTGTCGGCACATCGTTGTCGTCATTGGTAACAACTTCTTCGATCCTACTCATCTTGATGAGTACCGAGGGGCCAGACGTACTTCCTATAAAGAAATGACCGTCTGTAGCTTTCTTAACAACGGCAGGTAACGTCGTTTGAGCTAATGGCGGGCCCATGGATAGCTTCGACACTATTTTCCCATCAACGACCATTTCTACCGGGAATACCACGCCGTCACTCAAAATAACAAAGAAATTGGTGTCGTCTACAAAGGCCACATGGGCCCCTTCTAGATGTAGGTCTCGCGATGCTTCCTCTGCTGAAAGGGCAGGAACCTGTATGTCACTGACACGTGAAAGCCACCCGTTGACGGGTAAGACGACTCTACGAGACGACTGATCGACATAAATGATGGAATTTGCTGCGAGAACAACCACACCACCAAGCAACGTCGAACAGGGGACCAGCGAGAAACAATCATATGGCAGTCCTTCCACCTCATTTATCATTGGATAACTTCGAGTAACAAGATCCATCGTGAAGATGTGCAGTTTGACGGTGTCTTTGTATTCTTTGAGACGTCTGTGAAGCGAAGAGGGGTAAATACCTGGCCAAGTATCTTAAACGAGAGGGACATACCCTGTATGCGTTTGCGGAGCTTGGTGCAAGACAGCCATGGTTGTATTGTTAAAGCCAGGCAGAAATGCAAAGTCTATGACGTGTTGAATGCGGTCGTCAACGTCCACCTTAAAATCGAGAATGAAACTTGGGGAATATGGCACGTCTCTAAATTAAAATTATGAGAATGGGGAGAAGATAGATTGATGAGGGTAATCTCAACCTCAATTGACTCTGTTCTTGCTCCATGATGTCTAGTTCTGCTTGTGTCTGATAGAATGGCAAGATTGCAGCACTGTCTTTTGGCAACATTAAAGCCGCACAGCGAGAGAGCGGCTCAACACGTAGTTCCGCGCGAAACAGGGCAGAATCCAATGAAAGCTGGAGAGATATTGAATTCGAGCATATACAGCCGGAATGAATTGTCCATACCATCTGAGGAGCTCGTTCATAAGTATGTATTGACACCGTTGACAAATCATGGACTGAATCGGACCATTCTAAGAGGGCAATCTGTTGGTTTATTTTGAGCAATCAATCAGCAGTACACGAGAACGTGACAGACACACCTTGGCATCTTTGAATGAAACTAACAGACGATCGAGTTGGTCGAGGGAGGCCATAATTTTAACGCTTTCTATGCCAGTTACAATTCCATGTAGACGATGCTCGCGAATGAGATGTAGGCGAGAAACGGTAGGAGGACCTAATGAGTCCTTTTGACCCGTAGACTGAGAGTGCGAGACTGTTAGCTTTGACTATTCTCAAACGCAATGCTTCCGCGCTTCAAAACAGGTGTGATAGAAAACAACCTTGTATTCGCGTCGAGTAACATGAACAGGTAATCAAATTTACCTTGACTGATCCAATGTTGAGAAAGCCCTCGCCCTGCTCGTCCATTTCGACTTCGCCCTCTACAGCTTCTGTCCCCTTCCTGACGCTAGCTCGTCTTTCTCGCTCATCATCATTCTGTGGCAGAATTGGCGCTGGCTCTTCTCTAACTTCGAAGATGCGCAGAATGTTGGAACGCGCAACAACCACGTTGAAAAGAGCTCTAGAGGCCAACTCCGTGCGTGTATTAGGGTTTGGAGGAGAGGGAAGAGACCAAGCCGGGAGAGTCGAAGGTAACAGCTTGAGGCATGTTGCAAATTCGACACCGCTCGCAGGAATGACTTCCTGATGAATGGCCTGCATCACGACGTAGAGCCAACTGACAACCGACTTGCACTGCACAACCAGTCCAATCAGACTCGCAGAGGGAATGAAAGCACACAGACAACAGTCAACTGCAGCAATTGTGGCTCAATGCCTCGACTGAAAAAGATTGAACTTGCTATTCGGAAATGAGTCCACGTGTCTCTTCCGTTTCAGCCTCATTGGGGGTGGCGGGCTCACTACATCCTCTGACCTTTTACCATCTTTTGCACTCTGTTTGGTGAAATCCTGTTTATTATCACAAGAGACAACCTACCGACTTGAAACCGATGCCTCCTGTTATTCCGATGTGAATTGGTTCTGCTATGCTTACATTAAATTGTCGCCTCACGTCAACCATCTCACATTTGTCCCCGTTCTATGTCTTGTGAAACGTTCTCTGGACGCATGGCTCTACAACTGCTGAAAGTCGCGTGTAAAGCATGACTGCTGAAAGTGGATCACTCTGTGGTTTAAAAGCTGCCTTTGGTTTTTCTTCACCTAAGTCGAGCCCTTACAACAATGCTGTCTTTTGGATACAGTAATCCTCCCCCACAGCGTAGTGCGGGCGCAACTGTAAGCAAGGTAAGTGTATACCTTCGATTCTTTGTTGCTGGCTGAAACACGGGGTCCTAGTACTCTCTCCCGACGGGGCTCTCATTTAATATTTTTAAGGCTCCGATGTTGTCGTCTTTTCCCTACAGTAACTTCAACGCTGCCCATAGTCCCCCACCTCCTCCTGAGTATCCACCAAATGCCCAAAATTCCCGTAGAAAACCTTCTCCACCCACATCGAGCAATTTATACCCCCGCACCTATCGTACGAGCATACCAGTCATGTATGAACATGTAGATGGAAATCAACAGCGGGCAATGCGACATTATGGTATTCATGCAAGCACGACGAATAATGTCTTGATCTATGAGACATCGGCACCGTCTAACTCCAATTCAGGGTCTGTGACTCAAAGTGCGAGGTCTTCATCGACGGCATCTGAGCCATTCACTGTTACTGACTCCACTGTCTCATCCGTGGATGACGTTTCTTCCACAATGGCGTCTAGTAGCACAGAAACCTTGCAGAACACTTTGATTGTACCTGCAAACCTCAGGACCGTTCAGGAACCAAATGCACTTTATACGCCATCTCTTCGCGTCCCAGATGAATGCACTCCCCCACATGATCACCCTTTCTCACAACTTAGCCAACCAAAACGTCAAGCTAACTCCTCGAAACTTTCTGCTCAGTTGGACATCAATAATCCTATATCTAATGGCCAGGTTGCCACCCGAGTTCCTCTACCAGATTCGGAATCTGCTGGGCGTGCGACCTCACGGATCGATCGGAGAGATTCAACACATCGACCCCCTACCTCGGATGCTATCCATATGTCCCATGGCCAGGTTGCCAACAGAGTTTCTCTACCAGATCCAGATCCAATAGGGCATGCAACCTCTCGAATTGATCGGAGGAATTCAACATCCAGACATCCCACCTTGGATGCGTCCCTTAGAGTCACTGTGCAAGACTATCCATCTTCCGACTCCTCTTCATCGACTATTATAGAGGATGCCATATTATCCGAATCGCCTCCTCCTAGACCTCTTCCCCCTATTCCAGAAAACCTGCAAGATCGTCACGGCCAGCCGGGCATTCGTAAACATCGTAGCGACAGAGAAGTTGCTGAAGGCAATGATCACAGAGAGGGTAAAAGGGATACCAGCGGTTATCCCTCCAAGTCATCTGAGTCACGCCCAATTGTTCGTGCAGTATCAACTAATAGCATGCCGCTATCGCTCAAACATGAGTTTCCTCGTCGTTCCGTTCGCTGGAAAGAGGAACTTGTTTGTCCTTCCCCTCTTCCTCGGCGAAAAGGATGGTTCAATCGAAGAGGGTGAGTTTTTTTACCATCTATTTCCTACCTTTATCTGAAGCCCATTTATCCAGTGATCAACTGTGGACGAATGATAAGTTGTATAAACCGGCAGAGGCCGGGGCTGAATTTCCTGACGATTTAGCTGACTATCCAGATCCGGGTTCCGGTTGGATGAATGAAATGGGTGTTCGCATCGATATGGACCACCACCTTATCCCGCCACGTTCTGCATTAAAGCATCATCATCCTTCTCGCAGAGCGACTGCATAAATACGGACCATCGGTTATCCTAATTTATTCTTTCACTCGTCTGATAGTTGTACTTACATACCCTATTTATAAAGCATCATATCTATGTACAATTATCATGTTGTCGTGCAGAATTTGAAGACGATACGATACTTCAACGACGTCACGACTTGATCGTGTTGGGCGAGAGATAACTTATAAGTTACGATGAAGGCCTCGCTCATCCTGGAATCGCCTGTTTAGTGTAGGCTACTTTTCTTCATAGTATGTCAACGTCATCTCCTTGCGCTCCGCCCTCTGAGTCACTTGCAGTATCAGCAAAACCACTTCCATTTGACACCTCCGGTAGTTTATCTTGCGATCCGTGTATATAAGACGAAAACAATACAGCGTGCAGAGCCAGTCTCCCTTAGACAGACCTATAAATTCGTGTCTTGTTGATAGTTGTTAGGACGACACTCATATAGTCTGAGCAGGCACGATTGTCGTATCAACAGCGCAAACAGGCCTCCTTGAGTTGTTTCATGAACCCGAGCTTAACGATATCATGTTGAGATTCATCCAATAAAACGGTGGATACATCGTTGTCCTGCAAAATTTATTACATAAATTACAGGAGGTAGCGATACATTTCTGTTCCGGCAATAGTGGGGCCGGAGGTCAACGTCTTCCTGGAATTGTTCTAGGTCGTAGCCGCAGTAGTCTTTCTCGCTCTCGCTCTCGCTCATTGAGGAGCATTGTTTCGTCATCCCAAAGCTGGCAGGGGGGATCGCTGCTGCAACGAGTTTGTTTGACGCTCCACGCAGCTACACGAAGTGATGGGCATGTCAGCTACAAACAGAGACAACACAGGAAGCGCTTACATCCGCATCTGAAACAGAATTGGGTGCGACATCTACAAACGATATGATAACAGCCTTGGCGCAATTCAACCAACATCTTTTGTTTTTGTTAGTCGAATTTCATGTGTAAAGGATGGAAACCGCTTACTGAACATGAAGGGCATCTTCTCCATTTCTGGGCCTAAAATAAAATGAGAAATGTCAGCGTATAGAGCGAAGATCAACCTACTTTGGCTAAATTCAGGGCTTGTATGTCTTCAGGAGTACGGTCATCAATGGGCATTAACTCATTCGGGAGTTAAATTGTGATCCATGGTCATATGATTGATGATATACCTGATATTCTTCGCATGAGATATCTACGACGAAGGAATACCACAGCTCAATTATCACATCGATGAACCACACAAGAAAAGACGAACCAACGTGCCAAATCGAGCAACATGGCACACATATGAGTGTCTGACACGAGGGACAAATAGCTTGTACGGTGTCCTGGTCTTCAGGAGCGAGTAAGAGCGCTGAGCAACGGCTGTTGGGACAATAATACTTAGGAAGGCTGTCGAGGACTCTCCGATAATACTTTGCAACGACGTTAATTGAGATGAACCGTATCCAGGTAGATGAGCTCACCCAATGGTCAAGCGCCTCCTTTCCCAATACGCGTTCAGCAACATCGTCATCCAAGCCGTCATAGCGATCATCTGCCGAACATTCTGGACAAGGAATTGGAAAAACCACTGCACTGTGGCTGTTGCCCCCATTTCCATCTGGGTCTAGCCTGCTCTGGATATAGCTAGAGAGGCATCCAATACAATATGCATGGCCGTTAGGGCATGGGAGACGCATGCCAAACGCAATGCGGCTAGATGTGTTCGCAGTTGACGTGGCTGCTATTGGAGAGGCAGTAACTTGAAATGGTTCCCAGCACATTTTGCAATTCAGATAAGGAGCGTCTGATGCGACATGAGATGCGATCTTAAGAACCAAGAAAAGGTTTACTGTGCAGATCCTCGACAGCAGCATCCAGAATCGAATCTTCAGTTATCATGATTTGTTTCCTCTTTCCTGAAATGGTGTAACACCCGGAAAAATGAAGTGAAAGTCGTTGATCTTACCGAGTGTTGAAGGTTCATCATCTGATGTGTGAAGCGGGTCCGGGCCATGCCCTTTGCCTTTATCGTTACGATCACCCGCCTTTCAAAGAAGTATATCAGCCAAAATGTGCGTAAAATATATGTGCAAAACTCAAAGACGCACAAGCAGGATGTCAATGACTTCCTTTCCAAGGGTGCTAAAGCCGAGACGTAAAGATTCCACTCTCGGACGAACAAACAAGAATACATACCCATCGGCATCTTTCGTGTCGAGTGAATCGAGATCTCTCCCAGAATCAATCATGTCTTGCAGCATTTTTGCAAATTCCCCATCTATTAGAATTTTCTTCTCGACAGCAGCAAGCTTCTGCGCAAGCTGCTGACCGGCCACGACATTGACGATGTCCGTATCGCTAGTTTGCTGCAAAAGCCGAGCATAAGCAGTGTCACTAGCGATGCGGACATCTTCTGCAACGAGCCGAAGAGTCAGTTCCATATCGTTGTCAGTTTCCATCTTGGCTGGGCTGTCGGAAGAACTGAAGAACTCTGCAAGCTGGAGTTCCTCAGCTGCCTTCGCAAAGGAAAATTCGCGAAATTCAGCGTATAGGAGCTCCGCCACCAGAAGGTCAGTGGAGACCGTGTCGGCTCTATTTACGTTGAGGTTCTGGTCGGTCATTTGCCCAGAGACAGAGGGAAACCGAGAAGCTCTAGTACTTGCGAGCGAAGTAGCTTGTGTTTAAGATTGGGTGAACTCGAAAGGGGTTCGAGGATTGCCGAACGATAACGACTGAATAGCTGAGGGGGCTTGAGGGGCACCATTCATTTCCCCACAGCAAACAACCGTCTAGGCACTGAATGAAACAAGGGAATGCTCATCGGAATTGCGGATGAGGCTCAACCGGTCGTGGCCACGCAACAGCGTCGAGATGAATCAAATTACACTTTGAGCAGATCTACGGCGTAGGTGACGGGGAATCAGTGGTCGATCATCAACAATCAAATGATGTGGCGCTCCTCCTAAATTTCAAAATACTATCCAGGCACGAGAGGAGTCGCGTCTCCCTTCTCCAGCCTGGACTTTGTTCAAAGTACAAGCGTCAAGCAGGCGTTATAAATTAAGTGAGTCCTCCTCGTGGATGATTTTACTGCGATAAGAAAATTTGATTGCAAGGTCACCCGAGATACGGTATAAAGAGCAGTATGCATCACGGAAACACCAGCAACACAGCAACTATGTTGGACTGGGTGCTGGATACGGTCAACATCTTTCCGACGCGTCAAATACAACCCAGAGTTGTGCCAGTCTCGGTCAACTATTTTCCACACCGGTAAGAGACGATACGCGATACAAGAAGTGCCACTAACCAGATGGCACAGGCAATGCAACTATGCTTGTGAATTCTGTTTCCACACCACGAAGAATCTGAATATCCTCCCTCTGCAGGAAGCCAAGAAAGGTCTTCGCATGTGTGCAGAGGCAGGGATGAAGAAACTGAACATTAGTGGCGGCGAGCCTTTTCTCAAGCCAAATTTCATCGGAGAGATTTTTAAATTCTGCAAAGAAGAATTGAAGATCGAGAGTTGTTCGGTGGTTAACAACGGGTCAAAGGTCACGGAGAGCTGGTTGGATGAATATGGCAAGTATTTGGATGTAATGGCAATTTCTTGCGATAGCTTCGACCAAGAAGTTAACATCAAATTGGGGAGAAGTGGAAAGGGGGGTGGGAATCATATAGGAAGAGTATTTCAAGTGGCTGAGTGGTGTCGAGTCCGTGGAATAAAAGTGAAAATCAACTCTGTCATAACCAGGTGAGATTATTTGTCAAATAAACCCGATATACTTATCTGTTGTAGGTTGAATTGGGAAGAGGACATGAATTCGAACATCGCAGAACTTGTACCGTTCCGATGGAAGGTATTCCAAGTACTCTTGCTCGACACAGAGAATACAGGATCAGAGACGGGATCCATTCGCGATGCCCGCCACCTAGTCATCACCGACGACCAGTTCCGAAAGTTTTTAGAGAGACATAAGGGGCAAACATCACTTGTGCCTGAAGACAACGATGCAATGAGGGATTCATATCTGAGCCTGGACGAAAAGATGAGGTAAGCCATCGAGCCGGAGACTCGTGGTAACGTTTCAATGGATGTTGACTACTGTATGCTTCGCAGATTCTTAGACTGTAGCCAAGGCGGAAAGAAGCCTGGACGGTCGATTCTCGATGTTGGTGTTGAAAACGGACTGAGAGACGCTGGCTTTAACGAACAGGCATTTCTAGGACGGGGGGGAATATTTGAATGGAGACGTGAACTCGAGGCAGAGACGTTGGAATGGTGATAAAATTTGGGGATGTATGTAGTAACGCAAAGACATTTACTGCGTCCGTTTCTATCGACTCGGAAGTAATAAGAGAGTCATAAACTCCGGTTCACATGACCCCTTTGCCGGAGGGACGAGTCAAAAACCAAAACTCCTTTTATTTACTACTTTTTTCAATCTGACTCGATTCCCAATCTTTAGACTGACCCCGCTCTTACATGGCGGACGACAGAGTGAGCCGCGTTGCTGCAAGACTGCGAAATCTTCCGTCTTTATCCCTTCCGACAGACTACCCACGACACTCCTCTGGAAATCGATTGGTAGAAGCCGTTGTTACCGAAGAGTTGTCTGAAAAAACGTCTCTAGGACTATTGAAATTGGCGTTGTTCAATGAAGATCAGGACGATCAAGACGGTCATCTGGTTCAAAATCCGCCATCGGCATTCCACCTCCTACTAGCAGCCTTTGCTGTCCTCCTACATCGTTATACGGGTGATCAGGACTTCGTAATTGGTTCTTCTTCTGCCTTTGCTCATGACCCCTTGGTCCTTCGCCTGTCTGTAATCCCTACGGATACATTTTGGGGTGTAGTTCGGAAGGTCCAGCACGTTGAACAGGAGGCAGAATCCGACATCTTACCTTACGAAACCATCATCAAGGCACTGAAGAAGGACAACGACGATGGTCCTTTATTCCGTGTTCGATTTTTTGATGAAACTGATGAGGCCAATGAAAATTTGATCAGAACCACTAGCCTGACTTCCGATCTAACCATCTTCGTGAGTCGAGGGACGACATCTACTCCGACATCTACTCGCGCACCATTGGCACCTCGTATATCTCTACGAATTCTGTATAACTCCCTCCTTTTCACCCAGGCGAGAATCTCTGGCATTGTGGACCAACTATCCGTACTCCTACGCATAGTCGCATCAAAGCCATTGTCGTCCGTCTCTTCGGTATCACTATTCACTCATGCACAACGTGAGATCCTACCTAATCCCACATCGGACCTCAATTGGTGTGGTTGGAAAGGGGCCATCACGGACATCTTCTCTCAGAACGCACAGACTTCCCCTGAGAGGCCCTGCGTCATCCAGACTCTAAACAGTCGTATTACCTCTGATCACCAGTCATCGCAAGTCTTTTCATACGGGACCATCAGGCGCGCATCGAACATCCTTGCCCATTATTTACTTAAAAATGGAATACAAAGAGAGGAGGTTGTTATGATATACGCACACAGAGGCGTAGAACTACTTGTTGCTGTCATGGCAGTTCTCAAAGCCGGCGCAACATTCTCTGTCATTGGTCAGCGCGTTGAACCTATGCTCGTTAAATTTGAGTCAATTAAACCCAATTCCAGATCCGGCTTATCCACCCTCTCGACAAACAGTGTATCTTGAAGTCGCTCAGCCCCGTGGGCTTATTGTACTAAAGGGAGCCGGAAAGATTAACCATGAAGTCAGAACGTTCATCTCCACAGATCTACAAGTTAGAGTTGAAGTTCCTGCGTTGGAACTTTCCGAGTCAGAAGACATATCTGGAGGATTTCACGTCGATAGCGTTGGCATGCCGGATCCTCTCACGTCTTGTGGACATTTGGGGGAGACAGACCCCAACATTGTTCTTGGGCCAGATAGTATCGGTACCTTGTCATTCACGAGTGGAAGTACTGGAGTTCCGAAGGGGGTTTTAGGGCGACATTATAGTCTTACCCACTTTTTCCCTTGGATGGGCGAGCGGTTCAGCCTAGGAGAAGACTCCAAATTCACCATGTTAAGTGGCATCGCTCATGATCCAATTCAACGCGACAGTAAGTCCCCATGTTGTATAGTTTCTATCTCTTTTCATATCCAACTTCATTCCAGTGTTTACGCCTTTGTTCTTCGGAGCTTCACTGTACGTTCCAACTGCGGAGGATATCGGCACACCAGGTCGACTGGCAGAGTGGATGGCTGATAATGAAGTTACAGTTACCCACTTGACTCCTGCTATGGGACAGTTGCTTTCTGCCCAGGCTACTCGTCAGATTCCAACTCTTAGAAATGCTTTTTTCGTTGGTGACGTTCTTACGAAGAGGGATTGTCTTCGGCTCCAAGCGCTTGCCTCCAACGTGCGGATAATCAATATGTATGGTACAACAGAGACTCAACGCGCGGTCTCGTACATGGAGATACCCAGTCTTTCGGACGACCCGACCTTTTTGGCCACGCAGAAAGACATCATACCATCCGGTCAAGGCATGGTAGATGTCCAGCTATTGGTGGTGAACCGGTACGACAGAAATGTCTTGTGTGCAGTCGGTGAGGTTGGCGAGATCTATGTTCGTTCCGGTGGCCTTGCCGAAGCTTACTTGGATTCTGAATCGACCGCTCAAAAGTTCGTATCAAACTGGTTTGCTCCTGTTTCTCCTTGGAAGGATACCATTATGCATCCCACTCGTGGTCACGTTGGTTTGGAAGCCAGTTATTGGAAAGGCATACGAGATCGTATGTATCGGTCCGGAGATCTCGGTCGTTATATGCCCAATGGACTTGTGGAGTGTACCGGCAGAGCTGACGATCAAGTCAAAATTCGTGGATTCCGCATCGAGCTGGGAGAGATAGACACTCTCATGAGTCAACACCCCCAAGTCCGAGTGAACGTGACCTTGGTGAGGAGGGACAAAGATGAGGAAAAGATCCTTGTCAGTTACTTTGTCCCTTTGGAAAGTCCTTCTTTGGATGAGTTCGCAAGTGATATCACTTCTGATGATGATGATGACGATGAGAGAGGAGTAGCAAGCGGTATTAGAAGATACCGCCGTCTCATCAAGAGCATCAGGGAGCACTTGAAGAAGAAGCTACCCAGCTACTGCATTCCATCTCGTACGTTTATGTTACAGTTTAGACTTCATAGTGTTCATGGTCGATTTCAGTCTTCGTTCCCTTGAAGCGCATGCCGTTGAACCCAAATGGCAAGATTGACAAGCCTGCTCTGCCATTCCCAGACACAGTACAAGCAGTCTCAATTGAACCAAGGCATGCGAACCATAGAAGAGTTAATCCAACTGAAGAATCCATCTGTTCCATCTGGAGCAATATTCTCCCCAATCCACCCGCGACAATTCCATTAGATGAAAGCTTCTTTGATCTTGGTGGCCATTCGATCCTCGCGACACGTCTCATATTCGAACTCAGAAAGGTTTTCGTCATAGACGCACCTCTAGGTTTAGTGTTTGAAAGACCTACCGTGGGTGGATTGGCGGCTGCGGTGGATGCATTACGAACCGCGGACTTGGGATTCGATTACAAGGAGAAAACGACAATTGCAACCAACGGAATGACGAACGGACATTCGCCGCACCCTGTAGAATACGGTCAGGACTACGAGATCCTTGTGAAAGAGCTGAAGCCGGAGTACACGTCGCCACCGCCAGAATTTGGTAGCGGACCGTTGTCGGTTTTTCTCACTGGCGCTACAGGTTTCTTAGGGGCTTTCGTGTTGCGCGACCTCCTCGCACGAAAAGATCGAGTAAGAAAAGTATATTGCCTGGTTCGTGCGCCGGATGGGAAACGTGCTCTTAATCGATTACGTCAAGGCGCTAGTGACAGAGGAGTGTGGGATGAAGATTGGATCAACGAATCAAGACTTGAAGTGCTGTGTGGTGATTTGGACCAGACTTTGTTCGGATTGGATCAAGCCACATGGGATCAAGTGGCTTTCGAAGCAGATGCAATTGTTCATAATGGCGCTTTTGTAGGTTTTTTGATGCTTGTTATCGATTTAATTTGACCAATCTTGCACAGGTTCATTGGGTATATCCATACGAAAAGTTGCGCTCAGTCAATGTACTTGGGACTCTGACTGCACTTCATATGGCGTCGACAGGGAAACCGAAGTCATTCGTGTTCGTTTCATCCACTTCTGCATTGGATACCGCGCACTATGTCCAATTATCCGATTCGCTACCTAATGATCCCACTGGGCTGAAGGGTGTGCCCGAGAACGACGACCTCGAAGCCGCGAGACATTCATTAAAATCTGGGTATGGTCAATCCAAGTGGGTTTCAGAGAAGCTACTCTTTGAGGCTGGTAGAAGGGGTTTGAGGGGTCATATAGTGCGTCCAGGATATGTTGTGGGCGATTCTCGATCGGCTGGTAGGTGATTCTCCGGTCTCTGACGTGATACTTCGTCTGATGGTGGCGCTGCCTAGTTACCAACACAGATGATTTTATTTGGAGATTAGTCAAGGGCTGTGTCCAATTAGGGCTGGTTCCAAACATCAACAATACCGTCAATATGGTTCCGGTTGATCATGTTGCGCGTTGCGTAACACTTGCTACGCTGTACCCTTTACCGACGGCGCATCTCGATGTTCTCCACGTGTCTGCTCGCCCACGACTGACGTTCAACGACATGTTCTCATCTTTATCCCGGTATGGGTATGGTATCGAACGGTGCGAATACCTCATATGGCGAAGTAAACTGGAACGGCATGTGATGGCTGTGCAGGACAATGCACTGTTTCCATTACTTCACTTTGTTCTCGACGACCTTCCAACCAGTACCAAAGCACCGGAGCTAGATGATAGAAACATGCAGAGTGTTCTGAAACCTCACAAGCCAGAGACAAGCTTGACAGTGACAGATGATATAATGGGAAGATATCTTGCTTGGCTCGTCGAGGTCGAGTTCTTGCCTGCTCCTACGATGGGGACAGGTCAAAAGTTGCCCAAGCTGGCCAATGGATCGGCTACTAGGGCTGTTGGGCGCACTGGGATGTAGACAAACAAAAGTATCATATAGAAAAGTAGAATCGTGCTGACTGCCATGTTAATTAACTACACGTACATAGATGGAATGTAGAGCAGAAAGGTTACTTAGAAGTTGCCAAAGTGTACATGACAGAATGTGCAGAATGATTACCGAGAGTTAATGTAGATTTGTTGGTTGCCCGAGTCGGACGTTTGCTACTAAAAGATCACTCGCATCATGTCTGAGCTTACGGGTACCGGTCCCGGTAGCACGGATCTGGAAGAGGCGCGCGGTCGTCGCAGTGGAGTTACGGCGCTGGTCGATTGATAGTTTGCAGCTCGAGCCTCGAGGATCCAAGGGCTCGTCGGTCAATGCGGCTGCCGGCTAAAAACATCCAACGCGTTGATACAAATTAGGTGTTCTGCGCACGTGGAATATACCTCCCCGAGAACAACGTCCACCCTCGCCCGACAAGTGATCTGGTGCTCAAACGCTTGTTGATCAATAAAGTCTATTGCGTAGTTGGGGATTCTGGTACGTGGGATGCTCTTGAATTTCGCTGGTCTCGTGAATCAGCACCAGACTACGAGTATATGTGAAATCTGTTCCTATAGCAATAGGTCGACGTGTGGTATTCTGTTTTTCACGTTCAACCACCAACCAAATGCGGGGCGACATTGGATTCTCTATCAGCGATGTCACCATGATTTAAGAAGTTATGAAATTCGACTGGAGGAGCGTTTGATATATGGTTTGATCAGGGTCGCAGGTGAAATCCCAACCTTGTGTGACCCCTCGGCGGCCGCTGCATCGAATCTGCATTGTTATACTTCTAAAGATACGGGACGACTTCTCCAATCCTCCCTAACCGGTTTGCCCCGTATTGAGAGGGTCCTGTTTCTCCGTTTACCACGTAAAGCTGATGATGATGATGACGTGGGTGCTATCTACAGATTGAGAAGAATACATCCTCGAGTGTTGATTTAGATGATAGTCACGGTTACCCGAGCGCTAATTCACAGAAGAGACTACGGCATCTGAGTCGGAAAAGGTACGCACTGGCAGGATGTTCAGAAGGGTTATCGTTTCACGCCATTCTTGTCTGTTTTCAGATACATTCATGGTTGCAGGGACAGGCACGTTGTGGTCTCCCGATCATCTCATGATCAAAATCACAAAACACGAAAATGGCGGGGCGTTCCGCAAAGCGCTCTCTGCACCTGATAAACGGGTTTTTTTGCGCCCGTTATTTTAAGCCTGCTGCCAGCTGCTATTTAATGTCCCCCGCCATGGTTTTTGAAATCTCGTCGTCGCCTATGATCTCTGCAGAGTCCTTTCTGAGGATCACGTCGATATCTGTGGCCGCATACGAGTGGGTCTCTCTCGCTTCTGCCTTGCTTCCAAAGTTTTGACACCTCATTATCCAAGTTACTTGATAACGTTACCTACGGAATGGAAATTATACTCGTCTAGTATCGCTTCCCGGCGACTCACGTTCGTGCCATTCGATGTCGCCCGATTGTCAATGCGACTGAGCTTTCGCTTACAGCGTCAACACTGTTCTGTTTATTTTAATCCGGTGAGTAGAACATGTGAAGCACATCACTCACACTCACTTTTGACGCGGTTTGCTATTAGTTATATCAGTTTCGCCGCCCTCGTCGCAAGTAATGTAGGGTTCTTTTACCAAGGGTTTAGTGAAGGAGTATGCAAGTATTACTACCTCGCGGCGCCAATTTGCAAACGTGCGTGTATCTTTTCCTTTGATGTTACTTTGAGGGTCTTAGGCGCCCATTCCATTTCTAGTGCTGCAAATAATGGTCTCTGAAACCATTCTGGGTGTTAGGTACTGTTCAAGAGACTGTCTTCTGCATCGCCAAACCTTCTGAGCTCTGAGTGCACTCTAGGACATACGCCATTTCTCGACGGTCTAAATCCGTTGGGTGTTTTCTTGTCGTATTTAGCTTCGTTGCGGTGAGCATGCAGTGGTTCACGGACCTGTGGTCTCGTGTGCCTATTCAAAACATGGTATCGCCTCCTTTTCTCCTGCAATTATTTGCCTATTATCTGACATCAATCATTTGTCAGGGCAAGTGGGTGAAACAGTGATCTCATTTGTATTACTTTGATCTGTAACAGTTTTGCAGCTGCATTTCTGGTAATAAGCCTGGCTACCTCACTAACTGGGCCTTTTACCTCGTGGTGATGGTGTTCGATATCGTCACCTTGGGCATGTCCACGATCTTTTTACTAAGGTCTGCTTCTGACGTGAAGAGGTGAGTAATCTGTTTGGTGTATGTGTGTGCGTGTTTCGTTGATATAGAAGTGTGTTATCAGGATGTCTGATCTAATCAAAATGTTCGTTATCATGATAATAGGAAGATTCAAGAAGGACTGATTGTGATTGAATGCAGGATGTTATACGATGGCCTGGGCTATTTCGTTGTCTTGACGTGTATGCAGCGCCATCAGCTAATTGTCAGAATTTGACTGACAGGGGCATTAGGTGCAAACATTCTGAATCTGATACTGTACCGAGCAAGTAATGTAGCCGTGCAGGTTTGTCATATTCATTATACCCACTATCAATAAGCCTAACGACACCTTTTTGTACATAGTCTGCTGGGTGAGTCTCACAAGATCCTACTGTACTCCTTTATTCAATTTTCCTAGGGCTTCGTTTGGATACATGGTTGTTTGGATCATGTCTCAAAGGCTCATCATTCATGTTCAAGGTCAGACCTTGCGGAGAACCTTTCGTTAGCGCAGTTTTACTCATGGTCTTTAACAGAAGCCGTCGCTGATCGGTTCCGTCAGCCGGTGATGATGGCACATGAATTATCCACCGCGCGAGATGTGGCTGATGCAATGCGTTCCCAATTTACGTCGACCAAAGGCGAAGACAGCCGCAACAGAAGCACAGAGTTGGATGTTCAAGTACAAATCGAACGTGCAGTGACGGTGGAATACGATTCCTCATATCAGTATCGGAAGGAAAGTTACAGGAAGCCGAAGCTTATCTGGGATGCGCGGCCAAAGACGTAACGGGTGGGCGAAGACCAAGATGACTGGCATGTACTCTATCTGATGCTT
Organism: Sarcodon aspratus; assembly: GCA_003313825.1. Classification (NCBI taxonomy): domain Eukaryota; kingdom Fungi; phylum Basidiomycota; class Agaricomycetes; order Thelephorales; family Thelephoraceae; genus Sarcodon; species Sarcodon aspratus. Next base: position 53,764 of record QLOR01000944.1, read on the forward strand.
GTTCATAGGTTTTACGGGTTGTTGTTTATTTTTTCACCGATCATTTCTGCGCCGCGTGGTCTACGAGAGTGGTTCCAGTGTGATTTTGGGATAAGGTAGCTCGGAAACCAGCAGAACCGCCTTGTATTAATGTATGACGACAGCCACGATCCTTTGCTACTGTATACTCGTTATCCGACTGTTTATACCCAGTCCGAAGTATGTATTGGAGGCGTTTGTAAACCTAGGCGAAAAGCTGTGTACTTGTGTTCCTAGGATAATGAGAACATGTATTTACGTCTCTGGTGCGAAGTCAGACGCTCAATTGGCCATTGACCGACTTATATCTACATGACAAAAGATGATAAGAGGTTGCCCGCTTTGCACACAGACAAGGCACCACTTCAAAAAAAAAATTTGTTGGACCCGACGGTTTCACTGCCTCTCGCGCGGGCAGAAGAGAAGTGATAATCAGAGATCAGAGATAGTGACTCTTGTTGCACGCGTGCCGCACCAGATCCGACTAAGTCACCAATTGGACCTAATCATGCTTTGCACACGGGTGATAGTGCATCGAGGGAGAGGAGAGCCCAATTAGGCCCGGTATCAAGGGGGGGTTCCACGCCTAATTAGGCTCGAAATCTGGGCCTCACAGGTGGCTTTGCAAAGAAAGATATTGGTAGGTCCATTTGGCGTACTAGTAGCGGGGAGGATGTCGACGAAGAGTTTGGTGTGTTTGTAGTTTAGCCGCGATTGCCATGTGAACAATAATCCCGCGTGACGATCGGAGATTTCCCACGGGGGCCATCACGAGCCGGCTCGCAAAAGAACTGACCGTCGACAGAACTGAAGAAATATTGAATGGCAATGAAGACAAGCTCAAACACCAGAGTTTGTGCATTTGTCTTAAATTAGCCTCTGAGAAGAAGACGTCGTAAAGTGTGACAAGAGTTAGATGTCACGAAAGAGTCCCGACTCGGCTGAGTGTACAGTGAAAACTTGGATTATTGGCACCTCTGACGTCCTCTCCTACTTCTTAGTCCCAGAGGCTCTCAGCTTCCACGAATCCCCAGGCACAAGACTGCGTCCTGTGACGAAATAAAAACACGACGTTGACTTCAGGAAGGACTCTCTTGGCTAAATTCTTGTCGAATGATTGGCTTGGTCCTGGAGCATAGGCCCGGACTCATTGAGAACATCATCGGTCCTTCTGTGCGCTCAGCCGTCGCCGCGTCGAAGGCCACGGATAACTCCTCGGTGCTCATATTGGAGAAGAGTTTTTGACCTGGCATATTTGTTAAAATCGGGTCCGCAAGAGGCAAGTTCGGGGTGGTCATAATACCCGCGGAATAATGATAGGAAAGTTGGCATACATATCAGCGGGATCAGGGAGAGACGGACCAACCAACGGCATTCTTCGGGCCTGGAGTAATGGCTATAGGTCGATGTGTGGAGTCCTTGTTCACATCCCGCACCAGCAATCAGCTATGGGCCAATACTAGACCCCAACCTTGTGCAGGTTGCAATCATCTCGTTGCATCCCTATGCTTCTAAAAATACCGGAATGACGTCTCCGATCCCCTAGCCGGCACGCCCCGCTTGGATGCTCTGTGGCCGTTCCCTATGTTGCCTGTGTACTGTAATAAGGCTCATGGTGCTGACGCAGTTGGCCGGGCTGGGTCCCTAGTCGTGAAATGCTAGCTCCCAGTTGTGACCTTTTTACTGTACAACTGGGTATGAAAAGATACGAAGAATTTTCAGAAGCACTTTCACCTCGTGTCATTCTCATCCGTTGCCATGAAATTAGAAATTGGTTGCTCCGAGGAAACGTACGTGGTCTCCCGATTGACATCGATCACAATCACAGAATACAAAATCGCGAGGCGTTCCGCGAAGTGCGATCTATGCACCTGATTTTTTTTTCTACGCTCCAAGGATCCATTATTTTAAGCCTGCTGCTGCTTAACTTTCGGCGCCATGATTCTTCTATTCCCTTCATCGCCCATGTTTCCGTCAGAGCCTTTTCTAAGGATTACGTCGATATCTGTGGCCGCGTACGAGTGGGTTCCTCTCACCTCTGGTCTGTTTCCGAAGCTTTGACATTTCATTATCGAAGTTTCTTGTTAACGTTACCTGCGGAATGGAAATTATACTCATCTAATAATGGTTCTCGGCGTCTCACGTTCGTGCTATACGATATCGCTTACGATTGACAATACAACTGAGTTCTCGTTTACAGCGTCAATATTGCTCTCTTTATTCTAATCCGGTGAGTAGAACATAGTGAAGCCCATCACACATACACTTTTGACGCGGTTTGCTATTAGTTATATCAGCGTCGTCGCCCTCGTCACAAGTAACGTAGGGTTTTTTCACCAAGGATTTAATGAAGAAGTGTGCAAGCGATACTATCTCGTCGCGCCCATTTTCAAACGCATGTGTCCTTTCCCTTTTATACGTTGACGCTGCTTGAACGCTCATCCTCCTCTTAGTGTTGCAACTTATGGTTTCTCAAGCCATCTTGGGTGTAAGGTACTGATAAAGAGAATTTCCTCCCCATCGCCAAACGTTCTCAGTGCACCGTAGGACATACGCTATTTCTCGACGATCAAGATCCGTAGGGTATTTTCTTATCGCCTTCAACCTCGTTGCTGCAGGCTTGCAGTGGTTCACGGACATGTGGTCCCATGTACCTGTTCGAACAATGGTATAGCCTTGATTTTCTCCTGCGATTAATTTCCTCTCATCTGACACCAACCATCTAATAGGAAAAGTGGGTGAATTCATAATTTCATCCGTATCATGTTGATTTGTAACGATTACGCAGCTGCATTTCTGGCAACAAACCCGGTCATCTCACCAACTGGTCTTTCTACCTCATAGCGATGGTTTATGACATCGTCACCTTGGGCATGTCCACGTTCTTTTTACTCAGGGTTACTCCTAATGTGAATAGGCGAGTAGTCTACTTTCCATGTTTGTATGTATGTCATTGATTGAAGAGCATCATCAGAATGACTGGTTTGATTAAAACGTGCGTTTTCGCGATATTGGCTGGGGAGAGTTAAGAGAGATTGATTATGAAGAAATGCAGGATGTTATATGATGGCATGGGCTATTTCCTTGTCTTGACGTGTATGCAGCAACACCAGCTAATTGTCGGAATTTTACTGACGGAATGTTAGTTTCAAATGTTCTGAATCTGGTATTGTATCGTGCAAGTAATTCGGACGTACAGGTTCGTCCTATTCATTATGCCCATTTATCAAGATACCTAACAACGCCTTTTTGTATATAGTCTGCTGGGTGAGTCTCACAAGATCCTACTGTACTCCTTTATTCAATTTTCCTAGGGCTTCGTTTGGATACATGGTTGTTTGGATCATGTCTCAAAGGCTCATCATTCATGTTCAAGGTCAGACTTTGAGGAACCTTTCGTTAGTGGCAGTTTCACTCATAGGCTTTAACAGAAGCAGTCGCCGATCGGTTCCGTCAGCCTGTGATGATGGCACATGAATTATCCACCGTGCGAGATGTGGCTGATTCAATGCGTTCCCAATTTACGCCGACCAAAAGCAAAGACCCCAGCAACAGCGCAAATTTGGATGTTCAAGTACAGGTTGAGCGTGCAGTAACAGTGGAATACGGCGATCCTCCGTATCACTATCGGAAGGAAAGTCAGAAGAAGCCGAAGTTCTTCTTGGCTACACGGTTGAAGGCGTGAGAGGTGAGCGAGGAACAAGCTGACTGGCATATGGCTATAATGAGTGTAGGATTACGGGTTGTTTCTTTCCAAAGTGATTCCAGTTTGAGTCTTCTAATGACAAGGTTATATATATTCACTGAGAGCAGTACCGCTCTGCATTAATGTATGACAGCAGTGATCATTTGTTAAACTTGTTACCCTATTGTTTGTACCTAGTACTAGTCCCAACTCTGTATCAGAAAGGCGAACGAACATACTTATCTTCCTAGGATAATGAAAATAGAGAATGAATAGGAATTGGAGTCGAGCTCCACTTCTAACAATCTCCTACTAGTCCTAAATACTACGAATCTGTACTATATGAATACAACCGTGACGAACCGGGAAGAAGGGAGGACAATTGCGACGACGATTACAGGTGCAATAGAATTGATGAGTGGTTATCGTTGATGTCCGGCATATCGTGGCCGTAGGCTCCTTCAAGTCATTGAATCAGTTTGTTCACATGTTTGAATGACGTCAAAAGGCGCTTAGATCTTATTTATCAATTTCCGAAACGAGAGGTTTTCCCCGTTCTCTCACTCCTCCTACTCCACCCCCGCCGTACTTTCCCGTTCTTATCGTCGTCGCCATCTCCCTCGTCATCCAACCATGCCTGAAGGGACTATGAAAGCTTTATGGTACAATGCTGTATGTATCACTCGTGTGTAATGCCATTCCTGTTCACTCGACCTGTTGCTTTAGCCGCAAGATTTCGTTATCAAAGACGTTCCCATCCCGAAACCGAAGGACAATGAAGTCTTGCTGAAGGGTAATATTGATCTTGTCGCACACTTGTTCATAGCGTTCAGCAAGTTTATTTAGTAACTTATTGCGGCGTGTGCGGCACTGATGGCCATATTCATGACGGTGAATTCATTGCCAAATTCCCGGTACATTATTTAGAAATAATAATTGTGTTTTCACTATTGACGCATGTTTCTCTAGTTGATTCCCGGTCATGAGGCCGTCGGTGTTGCCGTCGAAATCGGCAAAGACGTCAAAGGGTTTCAGAAGGGTGACCGCTGTGTTGCTGATGTCGGAATTTCTGTACGCCTATCCGTCATATTGCTCATACATCGCGAGCTTATCTAGAGTACAGTGCGAACACTGTTTCTACTGTCGCCGTGGAAAACAATTACTCTGCGAGGACTTCCACGCCAGAGGTGTGACCAAGGATGGCGGATTTGCAGAGTACATTGTCTAGTAAGCTCCGTCCTTTACTGTGTCAAACGACCGTGTTGACTTTGTGACGATACTCAGCCCTCAACATAAATTATATAAAATAAACAAGATTACTGATTTAGAGGCGACCTTAGGTTCTTATAATTTTCGTTCTGCGTTTCCTGGTACTGATCGATTATCCAGCTGAACCCCTTTCCTGCGCAGTGCATGGGTTGGATGTTTTGCAACCTGCTGTTGGTATTGAAGGTTAGATCTCACGCTGTACACGCTTACAATCTCCGAGCTGAAACATTTCCATTTAGTTTTGCTATTAGGGGCTGGCCCCACCGGGTGAGTAATTAACTACACATCTGCATCTTGCTCAGCTGAAGACGCGCCTTCAGTTTGATGCTCTCACAACTACTCAAATTGAACGGAGCAAGCAAAGTGGTGATAGCGGCAAATAAAGGTATCAAGATAGACATTGCCAAAGGGATGGAAGCTGCAGACGAGTACATCGAACTCGACAGGTATTATTATTTTCGATCTTCAAAGCTTATCAGTTCTCACAAGGTTTCTATTAGACAGAATCCTAGGCCTCAATGGGATCAAATCAAGAAGGATTACCCTTACGGTTTCGACGTTGTAGTAGAAGCAACAGGCGTTGAATCTGTTGTCAACGATTCCATCAACTACGTGCGCCGTGGTGGAACCCTTCTCGTCTATGGAGTTTACGAGAACAAAGCTCGTGTCTCCTGGCCACCATCTAAGATCTTCGGAGATGAGATCAAGGTAAACTTCATCTGCAACGTGTTACAGTTTGCTTAATATTCTTGTGTAGATTATTGGATCCTTCTCTCAAACCTATTGCTTCCCTCGCACGATCGAATACCTCGAAAGCGGAAAGATCAAAACGAAAGGCATGGTGTGTATTGTTTTCTTCTTTTCCAGTATTTCCCATTTAAATGGAGAGCCACAGGTCACCGATGTCTTCAAGTTAGCAGATTACCAGTCAGCTCTCGATAAGATGAACAGTCGAGGGGCATTAAAGATTGCCATCCAACCTTGAAGCTTGGATTCACATGGGTTTATTATCAATATTTGTAACTTGTCGTCCAGGGTGGGGGAGAATAAATCACTTGTATTTTGACTCAAATGATGGGCGTCATTTAAATGAGAGTGGCAGCAGGTTGTACCGTAAGTCGTCAACTGATGTATATTCTGCATGATACGCACTTCTGCTCAAACTTTTACGACTCAAACGTTAATTCAACTGCAGCTGGAGCGTAGACTGCCAGCTGCGACGATGTGGGAATGCCGTGAATTGGTTCTATCCGAGTAAGATCATTTCACATGATAATTTATTCCTACAATCCTGCTCAAGGAGCCCCGTCAGGACAATCGGGGGGTGCGTGTCGTTGAAATATGGAGGTGGTTTTGCACCACCTCCACAAGTTACATTAGGAGTCGTGGCTGGCTCTTTGCTGATCTGGTAGTTTTTTTTGTTTCGAATCTCGGAAAAAACAACACCTGACAATCTGACAAGCGCGCGAAGCTTGAGTACATGCGATACCCTGAAATCGCCGCAGGACGTTGCCTAGCTGCGGCAACGGCGACCCCCGAGACGTGGGCAAAGGGTTCCCAAGGCTTTCAAGGCGTACCAAAGTAACGATTTTTTCCGACGAAGATATTGTCATTCAGTGTGGGTTGGCATGGTGATTATCAGCATTCACTTGCCTGCCCTGTATATGGATGGCTTTCTTCTAGAACATGATTCCAGAGCTAATTTGCCATCTAGTACAAATTCCAACGTGGTGTGCTGTTGCGATGATATCATCACCTTTTATCGGAAATCATTTTGGTATCCTTGACATAAAAGGTATTGATGTGAATTTCCAATGATTCTTGGACTTTACTGGTGGCAAGTGGAATGTGGGGGAATGCAGAAAGACGAAAAAACAGAGAGTTGTGTAAATAGTTGTTCAACTCGCGTTGCTTGAATTTAAAACTTCTTACTGTACCTGGTTTACTTCGGCATGCTGACACGGACAATATGTTTGAAGCAATATTCTCGTTCCAATTCACTGTCTCCCCATAGTTTTAAGCACAATCCTCGACGACTTTTTCACTCTGTTCCACGACCTGAACCGCTTGCCTTCCCCCCAGATTTTCCCAGTCTTCTCCCATTTGTACTCTCTCTCGCCAACCTTGAGCTACCATGGGGACCTCGGCATCCAGGCAAGGGATATCCAGTCTATACTCGGAACGCAGACGGTTTTCTAGGAGCACGAGAAGTCGTCGCGCCTTTCTACGTGAATAGCCACGCAGCCCATTCTGGTCCGCTTGGATTTCTTAGGCGCGAGGTAGCTCAGGCAATAGCCAAAGATGGTCAAACTCGGTTTGAGGAGACGGGAAAGTCTCCTTGGAATATCAAGCGCATCGGAAGCGATATCACGTCTGTGTCATTTACTCCTACGGTCAACAAGGGGGGAAGGGCTGCTCGTGAGGCGGTTCTGAAAACTCTCATCGACGGGTGGAGAGACAAGGAGATGTTTCTCGAAATTCTGAGGGGTGCGCGTTCTCGTTCGATACTAGCGTGTACCCCTTTGAATTTACTTTGCCAAAGGTTGGAGCAACGAGTCGTATCCAATCTATAATTGGTTACCAAGGATAGCCAATCCTCGTCTAACTATCGATCCTATTGCCTTTGCCATTGAACGCGCTGCTCTGCCCTTGTTCGGCTTTCCGAATTTCGGGTGTTTGATGATAGGTCTGACCACCTTATTATTCTCTGTCGTGCGGAACGTGCAACTTTGACACACACTTTCTAAAGGTTATTTCTATTCCCTCTCTGATGGAAAACTACGCTTTTGGATCCCTCGACGTGCTGAAACAAAAAGAACGTAGGTATTGCTTTCTTAAATTTCATGTCCTCCAATCAGGTATATGTTGTTGTTAAAACGTCTACACGCAGCTGGCCTGGCCGCCTCGACGTAACAGTCGGCGGCGGTATCGACGCTACATCTTCTCCTCTCTCTACCATCGTCCGCGAGTGTGCTGAAGAGGCGTCCCTCCCGCCTTCCGTCGTCGAAAGCCACATCATGCCCGTGGGTAGTCTACCCTTCCACAACCGCTCTCCAAAAGGATGGATCCTACCCGGCCTATACTATCTATATGAACTGCACCTGCCGCCAGACCTCCAACCTAAAGTTAACGAAGCCGACGGGGAAGTAGATAACTTCGAAGTCATGGATCCACCCACGGTATTTAAAGCGCTGGTTGAAGGCCAGTTCAAGCCTAGCTCGGCGCTGGCCATCTTGGATTTCTTGATTAGACACGGCTATATCACGGAAGAGAACGAGCCAAGATACGCAGATGTGTGTGCAGGACTCCGCCGAAAAATTCCTACAAGTGTACCATGGCGATGATTTTGCCGACAAAAAAAGACCTGCACAATCCAGATGGTTTACTGTGGGATCAAGAAAAGTCATATACCTCATAATTAAAGTTAATGGAGCAACAAATGTAATACGAAGAATCAATACATTTGCATATATCAAGAACCCAGTTCAACTACGTATGCCACCCGGAAAATTGGCCTCGCGTGCATACCTTCACGCAGGAGGTGGAGGCGGAGCAGGCTCACTAGGTGGCTGGGGAGCGGCGACTCCATCAGGAGACCCTTGTTGTGCTGCATAATACTGTGAATACTGCTGTGCTTGCCACTGTTTGAACTCAGGCGAGTTGACATCGTAACCGAAGGCGGCCCTGCAGGCTAATTTAGTAAAACTCAGAGAGAGAGAGAAACAGCTCCCACCAATACGCAGCGTAAGCTGCTGGATCGCTTTGGGCTGGTTGTCCCGGAATGTCCCCGGGCGCTGGTGGTGCGCTTCCATCTGGAGGAGGCGGTGCATCCCCTGGTGGAGGGGGAGGAGCATCATCAGGCGGAGGAGGGGCATTATAACCTTGCTGTGTGGATCAAGTCAGTAAGCACAAGCACGAAAGGGCACGAACCAAACGGTTTGGGTTGAAACCAGCGAGAAACAGAGAAGACATGAGTAAAGTATACATACGGTGTATGCACTGTAGGCAGCGTACTGGACTTGGGCTTGATGCAGTTCCATCTGCTGCTGTTGTAACACTGCCTTCACTTTTCCATGCTCTATCCTGACCACTTCTAATAGGTCCTCGGTAAGAGCTTTGGCACGAGCTACTTGCTGCTCATCAGGACCACTAACAGCGCATAAGATACTATGGACACGGGAGATACAAGACACTCACGTGACATGAATATACATTGGTTCATCAGCTTCTCGACCAGTCTCCTGATCCACAAAACCTGAACCAATGCCTTTAATTTGCACGCGTGTCGACGTTTCTTGCTGGATGTATTTGACGAAAACACCCTGAAAAATGATATAGTCAGACACGTGGATAAAATCGAATACTGAATATCATTTACCGAAGGTCCAACGACTTTTGCTCGGACATTGAAGTTCCGTATCGAGTCTAGGCTAACAGGGAGCTTTTCCTCAGGCCATTTTCGCTACAAAATCATGTAAGGTGAATGAAAATGAAAGCTAGCCGAACAGCGCACTCTTTCTCTCTGACGGTCTTTTTTGTCCTCGACAAGAGACCCTAGGTCGGTATTTATAAGGTCGTTGACTTTGTCAGTGGCTCTCTGTAACATTTCTGGCGAGGTTGCTGCAATATGGAGATACAGTGGCGGGTCTCTTTCTGTAGCTTTTGTGCGATCCGGATACCAAGTGCCTTTGGTACTGACGGAAGCACCAGTTTCTTCATGTATCTAACGGTATGGTTAGCTTAATAAGCCTTTACCTTCGGCGGGTGACATACTTGGGTTTGGGTAGATCCACGCGTTAGCAGGTACCGATTTCGTAGGTCATTGATGTCGATGTCGTGCGTAAAGTCTCCGTCGTATGGGTCCTTTCCATGAACCGAACCAGTGCCATTCGCGAAAGATGCAGCAATTTTGGCAGCAATAGCAGCTGCAGCCGCTGCAGCTTCAGATGCAGTTTTCCCTTCATCGACTTTGGAGACTTTGGACGGCGATTCAGTTTCTGTGGCGTCCGGGGCTGCTTGATCCCACTTTCGTTTTGACGACATTTTCTGCAAATAGGCATGAATAAGTGGACAAGGCATACGAGGATTAACCTACCAGCTATAATGGTGACGACAGATTGAGAAAGTTGGTTAAGGAGCGCAAGCTCTTTGTTAGAAACCGCCTTGAGGAACAAGTTGCCTTTTTGGGATAATTACGTACTTCTTGTAGGTCGGATTCTGAAAACGCGATTTTTCAAACCTGAAGTCCTTCAGCGCTTCAGCTTCAAGCTTCAAGTTCAATACTCTTCACGGATGCTGACGTCTACTCTTCCAAGCCATCATTCACGATTGTGAAAACTTGTATGTGGTCTAAGCACTCCGATATGCTGCAGTACGTCGGTTTCCATCTTCGAAGGCTACGTTCTTGGACCCCAGGCTACCGCGACGCATATCAACTTTTAACTGGAGAAAATTTGGAGGCTGTTATTTAACGGAGGGTCACTGTGGGACAACAGCGCAGCGGACGCGGACAAGATGGTGAACTCCGTTAAACAAGATCCTCGACTACTGGTCGTTGATTAGACAGCGCTTCCGCGGACGTCGAGTTGTGGAGATCGAAAAACGACGGAGATCGCATTACTAGCTTGAAGAAATCTGAATTCTTTTACGCATCTGCGGGACCTGGCTGGCCAATTCATTGTTTCTATGCAACGTAGGGAAAGCTGGACAGATTACATGTCTAATTCTTTTCCAGGCTCGAAGATTTGTCGGCAGCCGTTAAATCTGTGTACATACCACGAAGACAAGTTATGTTATTGTCGATAACCTTGACGTCTGAGTTGTGGAGAGACCTGTACCCCAGTGATCGTGAGATCGCCCTCTGCGCATTTCCAGTGTTCTTCGATTCAGGCTAGGACTGGGGAAGGATGATAATCTGGACGGTCGAACGACAGTAACGGCAGTTAGTAATTACTAGTGACACTCGCGGCAGTCCGGCATCACGGCGGCAGATCAGATAAATCATCCGAGTCTTGGTCACTCATCGGATTGCTCGTTCATTACGAACTCTTAGTAATCCGCGCAGTTCGCGTTATATATACCACGTCCAGGTGAGATCAACGATATCCCTGCACTCATACTACCATGGTTGAACAAATCACTCTCTATACCGCAAAGGTTCAAGATGTTGTTCTCTTCTCTTCCAAATTTCTGTACTGACATATCTCCACACAGATTTGCCCTTACGCTCAAAGAGTGAGTTTTGTCTGTGCTTGTGTTCCCCAGCCTGCGTTTATAGCCCCCAACAGGTTGAAATCGCCCTTGCAGAAGCTGGAGCAGAATTCACCAGGTTTGAAATCGACCTCATGAACAAACCTGAATGGTACGCTCCAAAGATCAATCCAGCCTCCAAGGTATGGCATTCACTTATCTTTTTGCCTCGTACCTCGTTCAATATCTTGATGCAATGAAAACCTCAGGTACCGGCAATAGCTTATGGAGGGCCGAAAGTCTCTCCTGATGATCCGTCGTCCGAATCAGTTAAGCTTGCAGAATCTCTCGTTCTCACTGAGTTCGTCGCCGACCTCTTCCCGAACTCGGATTTACTTCCCAAGGACCCAGTCACACGTGCAAGGGCTCGTTTCGTCATTGATTTTGTGTCGAACAAGTTCTTGGCCGTTGGCGGTGCGTTCTTCTTCGCTAAGGGTGGCCCCATTGAGCCTGTCGTCGAGGCCCTCGAAACTCTGCAGACTCTTTTGCCACCTGTAGGACACGGAAAATATCTTTTGGGAGATAAATTCACGTTGGCAGACATCGCTCTTGCTCCCTTCCTAGGAAGACAATTGTTGGTCTCACTCCCACACGGTATTGGCAAGTTTGACAAAGAGGATGGGAAACGCTTGTACGAGATTGTGCAAGGTCCTAAATTTGAAAGATTGCGTCAATATTTCAGTGACATCTCAGAGAGAAAGAGCTGGAAGGACACGTTCCCAGAGGTATGTCTGATTCTTTGAATATATCATGTGCTGTAAAGACGGTCTCACGTTCTGCAGGAATACTTGATTGACGTTATGAGGAAGAGGTTTGGGTGATGAGCTTTATGGGACCACGAAAATATGATGGGCTGACGACTGAGAGAGTGTGTATAGTATCGCACTAAATATGAAATACTTGCATTGAATATATCTTGTAAAGATAGTTTATAACAGTCTAGGAGCTACGTACCCTCGCGATATTTACGCAGAAACATGAAGAAATTGACTGAATTACTTCATGAAACAGTTCCGCGTAGTTCCTCATCTGACACCTTACACCAGTTATTGCCTGGTCATATCCTCTGATAACACTTTGCCCATCATGCATCATGGTTGATTGTGTCCGATTTTTGTTATAGAAAAAGTCTCATCTTTTATCGGTCAAGTTATATAATCATCTGATACAGATTTTAAGTCGTCTTGGATAATCTCGTCATTCGATCGCGGGTAATTTAGTAGTGTTATTAAATGTTGGCGTAGTTAGTAGTAAGCGGTCGTGTGAATTCATCGATTTCAGGAACTTGCCAGTAGTCTAAAGTTATCCCCGTAACATATACTGTATAAATCGCGCTCGTACCTCACATTGTACTTCAAATCACCCTGGACCTCTTTCCCTTTGATTTGTTATAAATAGGTTTATTTAAATTTTAGGCAAAGGCATCTAGTAGTAGGTACCACCAACATATGGATCTCGAAACCTGGTACTCTTCCCAAATGCAATATCTATGAGTTTCCAGAACTCCTCGCCATACCAGAAAGCCGGCTTCGGGACCTGCGCGCATATTCTACTATTTCAGTCTGAACATTCGGAGTGGGCAATAATATTACAGCTACTAGAAATTCCAGTACTGAGCTGAGCCAACGGTGGTACTAGAGCCACCACCTCGATTCTGCTCCGATATATAGACTACCGGCACTGACTGATGAAGCGCACGTGTCGTGGCTCGAAGGCCGTTGGAGCACAATATCGTTGCGTGTCGCCATTCCAGGCATTCGGTGGGTGGCGTGCTGAACGATTCCTTTACTACGCCCTCGGCTTTTGAGATCGAGCGTAATCCGCGACATCATCGCAACCTATAATCCTCAGTCAGATAGATGGAAAGCAATAATAGTGAGTTTCCTACTGTAAGTCTGATTGTGTATTTGGGGGAGTAGGTGAGCAAATTAATCAAGTATAAAATAGCACGTCGACACTGACAGAAGTTCAAGCCTGACGGAAAACACTCAGCAGGTTTCGAATCGAGAAATACATGTACTCACTGTGCAGTAATGTTCTGTACTCCCTGTTCTGAAACATTGATCATGATCGTTAGGATTAAATTAATCGTACAGATCACACTATCCCATAATCATTAATTTGTGCTCGTGTTCATCGGACGAACCACCCACCTATAATACATCAATCCTTCTGTCCACAAAATGTTGAGAACGCTTCGTGATCCCTCTCTCTCAAATACTCTACCTTTAATCGCACGACGGAGTGTGAGAATGAAAACAACAGGGTCACAGAGGAGGGGGAGCCACGCCGATCCAGATGACAAGGGCTTGCTGTACGGAACAAAACATGTCAACTATATTCGACGACTTGACTGGTCTTACGCACTCCTTGATGGTGAAGATCATGGTACAAGCTGGTAGAAATGCGGTCAATCAAGAACCCAATCATACTCGTCTGAAGAAAAAACGCACATGGGTGGGGTACGAGGTGCTGTACGACTGTAGGCAAAATATATAACTCCCTAGAACATTAAATGCGACAACAGCAACGTACATGATGCTTTGACAAGCAAGAATGAATTCACTCCAAATTCGACAAAAGAAGTGTTCCTACGAATCTCACAACCCATTTATTCTCGCTGTATAACACTTTTATCCTGTCAAAAGGCAAATGGGAATCGAAGATGAAAGAGTAGTTTGACGAACCGGAATAGCATCATCGAACCGGAGATGTTGATCCCCGTTACAGTCATAATGCCCTCGTATCGCACGAACCTCTTACAGCTGAATATACGTCAAGTCATGGCTCGTTTTGAAAACAACGAGATGCACGTGCCTCTGTGTAACATTTTCATCAGCTAATATTCAAGAAATGTCTGTTGATAACTCACTGAATCAGACCAATGTGACCACTGATACGCTGTTCCCAGTTAATGCAGCAACTGCGGTTCAGCGGGATGTAATGCAGCTAGACATGATACATACCAAACAGACCGACGATAAATCCTAGTGGCATGACGTAACGATTCTGACCATGGATCAACATCCAAACAAACTCTACCAGGAATGAACAGGACGTACGGCAAGAAAGAGCCATCCGCCTCAATCGTGAGATTAGCTTACAAGCATCGTCGATTTTGAGAATACTATAACTTACAAATGCCTTTTGGCTTTCTCCATATGTGCTCGATCTAGTCAACGGAGAATATGAAGCTCAGGCCAACAGGATTACGACGGTTGGCACTTACCTCAACACTGAATGTGATAATATGATCATACACAAGGACCGTAAAAGCTGCGAATGCAACGATCTGCATGGGATGAGTTCGAGAAAACACAATGTAACAGTGGCTTACGGCGGTGTAATCTCTAAAAAGTGTGATCAGAATTAAATCGGAAACGGAGGAAAAAAGGACGGTATATGACATACATATTGACTTTATCTTTGATTATTGCGGCTTTGCAAACATCGTTGATATTTTCACAATTTCCAAGGATGAGACAAGCATCAGTGACGCTCTTGCAAGAGTCTATAGCAACCATATGGCCTTGAGGACTGAATGTCAAACCAAAATGATCCCAGATAGAACGGTTGGAGTAATTGAACGTTTCGCGGGTGTACAAAACAAGCTTGCGGTCAAGAGGTAATCTAGCAAGGGGAGGCAGATGATGGAAAAGCAGGTAAGCGAGGTGGAAAAATGATATGATCCATATAGCGATTAAATATCGGTTCGCAGTGGACGGATTGGGATCATTATCAAGTCACTGAACGTCCGGATATGTGTTTTTGCGGCTCACGGATCTTCTGTGCAGAGCTTACGATTGTTCATTGCATTTACGGACCTTCGGTGGCTGATGATCCGGTGGGAAGCCTCCAAGGATTTAGGGCATCTGTGTCATAGTGCCCACAGCCTCATAATTTTCTGTAAGGTTTGAGCGGATATGAATGAATAAGACGTTGAATGGTTGCAAACGGGTCAAGCGAACAAGAAACATCCTGGAGGGTCGGTTGGGGCAATGGTGAGGAAAACTTGAACGTCCGAGTCGCGTTTGAAGTTGAGAAATGAGAGATTTCTGTAAAGCGTTCCAGTCAACGCTCATAGTATGTGCTTGCGCGATCATAAATATTCCTCATTAGTAGTACTGACATCAATTGGATGTACTTACATCGATGTCTCATTTTATTATACCAGCAAAACTGACACCTTTTCTTCCATTATGGTATACGCGCATGTGGATTCTTCGGTGGTATGCTGCTTCGATGTTATAAAAAATAAATAGTGCCCTAATTCACTTTAAGTGCTCTAATTACTCGGACTCGAATTTCAACTTACATTTACTACACAAGACAACCTGAGCCTCGAAAATACATATGTGCGTCACCCGTCACATCCGACTCCTTAGAACTCTATCTTGTTTCATTGGTTATGGGTGTTGACCTGTGTGCTGCTAAGAGACGATGTGATCGTTCCCGTCCATCATGTCAGTCCGCACGAGGAGCGACGCGGGAAGGACTGAGTGTCGAACCGAAATGAATTCACCTAGTTGATACCCATTCAGTGACCAGTGATGCGGTTTGATATCTTAGCCTATACGACTAGGCCTGGTCTTGCGTTGGTATCCAAGAGAAAGCCGACGACAGCGACTCGACGTATGCACCGTCGCTTCTGTTGAGGAAATACAAAAGTAAGTCGCGTTTGTTCGAAACCAGGACCTTCGACGCTGTTTGAAACTTGTCACATACTAACATGATATAGAAACGCCCACTTTCTTGCTGTCTATGGTACGATCCCGCCGTAGACTCGGAGCAGTGCCTCAGTAATAGGCGCTTACGTAAAGCATTCTGCGCTAGAATTTGTTGAACTTCTCAGCGGCTAAATACTTACTACAACATACTACCATCATACTAGTAGTACTTTCATTAACTCTTGGCTCCGAGTGTTTCTATATTATGGCATGATCACTCGCAGAGAACACTGCCTCCCTCGCCAAATTTTGTTGTGCCAATGCTGATGCTGATGTATTTTGGCCCTATGAAAAGAAATAACCTCGACTCGGAAGGTTCCTTCCGAAGCTCTCGCGGCTTCTTTACCCCCTCTTGGTCCACTTGTACCAACAAAGATGATCATCCCAGCATTCTGGGTAGCCATTAGCTGCCTGGGCTTCATCTCCGATTTCACCACCAGCACAATCAAAGTGACGAAGGCCCGAAGTCGGTTACTGCCGGCGTACTACGCAGCCTGCTCGTGCTGGACTTTCGTTTAAATCCCCGTCTTTCGGTCGTCTTGAATGCATCACTAGTCACAGTGACAGCAGCCCCTGTTGTTTAATTTGCACACCATGCGTAGCACCACCATACAGGATCTCCCATTCTCCGTTGGCGGGGAAGTGCCTTCGTTGGAGCCAGAACCTTGGGCAACCTGTCGCATATTTTCCCAGTTCCGGTGCAGGATACAATTTCTGAACTTATCAGAACTCGCCCGAAGCATGTCGAATATTCTTAGTAGTGACTCAGACCTGTTTACTACTCTAAAGTCGCTGGATTCAATATCTCAATCTCAGCGAACGACCGCGCAGTTATCCGCAGAAGACATCTGGATGGCGCGACAACTGTGTAGGAGATATAAAGCCAGAGGTTTGAACCTGCACGATCTTGAATCAAATGTTGCTTGCACAGCTTGCTCAAGGCCATCGTGCAGACATACTCCGAGCCACTGCCAGCATGCGAATTACACTGGCAATAATCTTGCAGTCGCTGCCGTGACTGTCGGCAGCACCTTCAAGTTACTAGGTTTCTTTCAGCTTAAGTTCATCTCCTCTTTGATGATGAGCATATGCGGGTGAGCGCTAGTTCTGAATTAAATTGTTGGCATCCTAATTAATATTGAGATTAACGAAATCCTAGATAGAGATCAATTAGAAGTCACATTTGCGAGTCGTATCAGCGCAAAACCGACAATAGCATCCGTCAATCGTCGCAGTAAACGAAACGATATCGCGATGGAGCTGTGGCTGACATCTTATCCACCGCTAGAAATCCATGATCAACTTAAAACGTTCTGCAGGAAAACATGAAAAACAAGTGACAGCATCCCGGAGCTAGTCCTGGTCTCCACTGGCACTACCTCCAACTATCAGTTAAAAATCGCGCAGTGGGAGGGAGATTAGTTTGCCCAGTGAAAATCATGTGTGCCAAAACACTGATCATTTTTTCACACTTGCTGCGACCACAATAACGGTGGTGATGATATACCTCGTGTAATATCATATAATAGTATTACGCTCTTGAACACGAATTTTTCAACACTGAGTTCACTTGGAAAAGAACTTCCTGTGCAACTCAATCGGTTCCTCCTGGGATCGACTGAATTAACACGCAAAGTTCAAAATCAAC
>QLOR01000950.1:0-11346 GCA_003313825.1 Sarcodon aspratus
GTAGCAGGTTTGGCCAGCGTTGGTGTAGGAGATGGAGACGGATCCAACCCTGTAGGCAATAATGGGGGGAGGGCTGGAGGATGAGGCTTTGGAGGCTGCTGGCGTGTATGGAAATCTTCCACAACCTGGCATTGAAACGAGAGCTCTGCAGGCGCAGCGTTGTCGAGATCTCTGAGTTTGACTGCAGGGTTCTTCTGGCGAGTTGGTCTAGTCGATACTGGTGGTTGACAAGTATTGGTCGTGCTGATAGATCTTTATTAAGATAAGTATGGTAGTTGAACTTTGACTTGTAGACTTACTTAAGATATGTGAGTTCCTCACAGATACGCATGAGCTTGATCTGAACAAGATCAAGCGGCATATTAGACCAGTCGATTTGGCTAAAGTACGCGCAAATGAGTGCCATCCCATTCTTGCCTTGGTGGATGTGATGTAGACGGCCATCGGAATTGCGACAGTCTTCACCAAATAAAGCATCGATTCGTCTGTTGAAGGTTTCGAATGGAGTGTCGCCTTCCTTGGTGTGCATCACAGTCCAAATCTTGTCCTTTTGGGTCCCATTCGGTATGGATTTTGGTAGCAAGGTAGATAGTGTTGTGATATTCTTGATCAAGATATTGATCTGTTCGATGGTGCAGCCTGAGGTACTAGACATTACTATTAGTGTCGACGCCTAAATCAAGTTGAAGACAACAAAAACAAAACCAAAAAAAAAATCCCAAGCTGCCCGGGATAAATATGCAGATCATCCAATGCATATCAGACAGTAGTGAGATATAAAAGTAGGACGAATGCTCCATCGAGCGAGTTAAAGAGTTGAAGTGGGCAGAGGCAGACGTGCGACACGCGATATTTCTCATTATGGTAAGTTAACTACTAGTAGTACAACTCGTCACAAATATATCTAATCCTAGTTATATTTAATATTCCTATTAAAAAGCCGCGGCCTGAGGGTCCGGCTTTGGCTTTGAAAACCTCAAGCCGTGCCAAAAGCCGTTGGAAGGCCGTTGTGTGGGCTTGGCTTGCAATTCGGCTCAGCTTTGGCCGGCTCACGGCTTCAAGCCGGGCCAGGAAGAACACTAAACAGGACCCCTACATTGGACCGCAGGCTCTCTCATTCAAGATTCACTTGTATCTCAGCGCCATTCGACTCGACGTGTTGATCAGGTTGCACTTGATCAACAGGACCGTCTCCACAGGACCGTCTTCAATCAACCTTGGCCATCCACACCGTCAGGTCAACAATGCTCCTTTCGATTCCAGGGCCAGAGTCGTTCAATATTTTATTGGTCAGTTGCGCTTTAACCACTATACCGACCGTTTCTGATTTACAGACCGCTGATCATCTTTGGTTGGCTAGCTCTCACTCTACAACTAGGACCATCTTCCGCCTCAAATCTAATCTCCCCTTTGCCGTAACTCTACTTAAATGGATCAACTTTACGAGGAGTGGTGCAGCATCGTCATGCTCCTTACACTAGTGTCGACCATTAACAACAATGGCCACCCATCTTTGCTGCAGGAAAAGAAAAAGAAGCGACGGTACCAGGGTGTTTTTGAGAAATCTCAGTCCAAGCCCGCTGCTGTGTTGAATGCAGTCATGTCTATCCTCGTGCCAGGGGATGGGTTCTTGGCGCTCTCATTTGTTGATCCGGTGCCCCAATCTCCTGCATCTATCCAACTCGTCCCGAACAATACTCAGGTCATGGTACTTGCGGAGATGGGTTCAACACAAGTGGAAAGTACCGCTGATGAATGGGATGATATAGAGTTTCTGGCGAATCGCTTCGCCGCTATGGCAAACCCAGATATAGATGATTCAATGGTCCGAGAAACCTTTCAATTGGTCACCGTAGGCAAGTCTCGGTGGTCCTTGATTAAGCAGGAGGGGTCGGGCTGGATTTCTGCTAACACATGGTGAGGGTTTTCTATTCTCATGTGACCTTCAAAACTTACTGTTCCAACTTATTTGGACGAAACTAGTGGTAAAAATGCCATCGCTAACCATATCTCCACTATGGTTGATTATATCAATGATGACACGAAATGGGCAGACGACGACGATGGTACGAAACCGGCAGACGACAAGGATGGTACGAAACGGGCATACGACAAAGACAAACGCTGGTTTTTCTTCTTCTCTCTGATGACCCAGTATCTCGTCAGAGTGTCCTGGAGGAGGATGCACCGGTGAATTAAACACTGGTCGTCACAATCATTTATCTATCAACTTGGCAGAGTTTTGGAAAAAGATTTCAAAAGGTCGTTCGAGGTTATAGCCGGAGCACAAGCCCCACCAGAGTCCACATGAAAGGATTTACCTCTAGGCAACCATTTGGGCACTTCGTACAGCAAGAATCGTTTCAATGACATCATGGACGGATATCCGTGCGACCTCTCAGGATTTCGACCTTTGGTAGACGCATTGAATACACCGGGGACGAAGTACACTTCGGACATGTGCTATCATTTCCACCTGCTTCTTCATGCCGCCCGCCAAGTGTCAAGAGCATAGGAAGGATTTCGAACAGTGGAAGGCTTTTGCCAAGAGAGTTCAGGCCTACAGCTCGTTGTTTTGGTGCATGGCATACTCTCCATTCCTCCAGCTCTACTTGCAAGTTTTACAGTCTGGCGCGTTGCTTAGAATCCCCATGCAAGTAGACCCCATTGGCACTTCCTCAAAATACCCTACCTCCACCCCATCAAACTCCCAGAACACAGGCGACGGAGAGGAGGGTAAAGTCCAGAACCAGACGGCTGTGGATGACTTTACTACTGAAGAGGACGGTGTCGAGGAATTGGACATTGCAGAGGCCAACATTGACGCAGAACTCAAGTCTATCATGGGGGCGGATATGCGACTGTTTCCGAGAGAGCAGGAGGTAGCTGTGGTGTTTCTGCAATGGATCCGGTTGCAGGTCAGTCAGTTTCAAGCACTGAATATGGTATCCCCCTGGCAGCGCAAACATCACAGCAACGTCGAAATATCCCTCCTCAGTGTCGGCACATTTCACCGTCCAAGCCTAGCTCTGATGGAATCTTGGACAGACGTACTCTCGAGATATACCCCCTCTCACTGTGCTTTCACAGACGTCCGCGAGACACTCCAAAAGTGATCTAGTGTCCTCTACGCCCTCGATGACCGTCCCAAAATCGTCTCTGCATTCGCCGCCGTATTGGGACTCACAAAACCATCTAAAGATCGGGTGCCACGCCCTGCAGATCCGGTGTTGTCGTTTTCTGGCAGAGTGCATTGCGAAGCCGCTCTTGCGTCGCTTGCGAAATACATAGATGAGATTCCTTATGTAAGTGATGAACTGCGTGCCATGGTCAAGGTACAGTATCCTGTTCATCAAAATAATGCTCATCCAGTTGACATGATATATAGGGTATGGATCAAAAAAATATTGCAGTGTCTAAATTATGCTGTCCCGTCTGTTGGGAGCTTCTGTGTAAGCTGAGAGGCGACACTGACAGTTTCAAGGTCCGTGGCTTCCACACCACGTTGTATCCAATAGAGCTTCCCTCTTGGCTCCCTTTGGAAATGCTGACGCAGATGGTGGCATTATTTGGGACATATCTAATGGACGAGCTCGATTATATGATGGTGCATATCTTTGTTTTGACACATAAACGTATGCCCTCTACAGAGAGTGATCTCAGTATCAGATCCGGCCAGAGTGTTCCAATAGTGTGCGAAGACGATGTCGAATATTAGCATGACAAGCCTGGGCGCGGTTAAATCTCTTGACACTACTTCTCCCTTCGTTGCCTCTATGTCATGTTGTTCTTTTTTTTTTGTAGCAGATACCCATTTGTATCTTCATTATCACATCACATTTTCAATTTTTCGTTTTGTTTCGTTCACTTATTATGTTGTATGTCTTGTACCCTGGTGGTGTTGGTACAAATTTTAGGTTAAATTGTTGATCAAGGGCCTGTGTTTCTTTAGTGCTTGAGAATATCAGCGCTCCTGGATAATGATTGCGGAACTCAATCTTTTGGGGAATTGATTGAGATCTATACTGCTTAAGTTGGGCATTCAGATGACCCACAATAACTTATATCACAACTGTTCTCACATTTTATTAGACTTGTCCTTCATCTATAATCCAAGCCAATCTGTTGCTTCACCCATTGACAATATTTATTCAGATTCGGTGGGCCCTTATCATCTGATTTCTCTCAATTTGTCCTTCCCTTGTCCCAAGAACACGTGTTCTTATCTGTATTCTATATCTATAATTCTTTGAAAAAATGGTCAATTATTGTAATTATTGTGTGTATATTCAATCAACCGTCCAATCACCCTCTTCGTCAAGTCCTCCCTTGAACGTTTTCGCATCTTCCTCCTCCGCTACTCTACTTCCTGCTATCCTGTCATGGCCCAAGTGAGTTTCTATCTTTTCTGTGTTGTATACCTTACCTGATCAACTCATCCTTACCAGACTCGCCACCGCGATCCTCCCTTACACCTGCGATTGTACGGATTGACTAAGATAAACGGTGTTTGGGTATCTGCGTATCGAGTACGTGGATACAGGCGCAACCGTAGGGTGACCATTGACCACGGTCCCTTGAAGCTACATGGACTGTGGAAGGGTTTTGATCGCCGCTGGGAGCGAGTGTGTAAACATGGGGTGGTGGTGAGTATTGTTCGGGATCTTGTTATATGGCGAGACGACCCACTGACCCCAATTTATAGAAATACATGTTGGTATTGAATGGATTCGTGGAGCTGGAGGACGACGGTCGGGTTATCTCATATGCGATGTCGGCGATTCACCCTGTCAACAAGGGCAGAGCGTATGGTAAGTTTGAGATAATTTTACCTTGGGTACTTCAACTGACAAGACTATTCAGGTAGGGTTTAAATTAATTAGAACCTGTTTAAAGTAAATAATCAAACCGATCTCAGCATATGTAGATGAGAACCATGCATATCTGCCGTCTTCAAATTTTGCAGGGACAACCTATAGTAAGTCACTCGTACATGCGTTCAGTGCTAGCGATCAACCACTGATGAGGCCCTCTGCCTAACCCGCTCCAAGATAAATCCACTCGTGTTTATGTCCAGGAGTCGGGGATCTTCCTTGGTACGAGCAATATTCGTGCTTTTCTATTCCTTGTATTACTAACTACTTCGGACTTATAAGAAGGTCTGGGCCTTGATCGTACCAGTTGTCACTCGATGGACTTCACATTTCTGCTCTCTGTCTCGGCTTCTATAAATCAATAAAGCTCTCAAGCTCACTGCCACCCGTCATCGAGAAGAATTTATACAATATCTTGGTCATGATGCCAAGAAGGTTCAGAAGGCTAATCGTGTCCTTGACCACATATCGGATAATGATTGGTGGAAGGAAATGGCTACGTATGACCATATATATTTAAGTTGCGGCACCACCGTACTCATAATTCTCTGTAGAATCAAACTTCATCTAGAGCCTCTTGCAATTTCTGTCAACGTCACACAACAAACTAATACATGCTGCGACCAAGTACTGATACTCCTGGGTCAACTGCGTCGGGTTTATGTCGACATAGTCGAAAAGGATTGCACCTATCCTGATGCTGATTATGAGGATGAAGACCACCCATGTACCGCTATACTCAATAGCATCGAGAAACGCTGGAGCAAAGCTGACCAGGACCTATTCATTGGCTGTGTCTTCTTGAATCCAAATCTCAGGAATTCCCTGTTCAATCCGCAGAACGTGACACTCACAATTCTCATTGGGATACTTCGGCGACTCTATATACACGTTTTCCGTGTCCAAGAATGTCCTCATGGGTTTATCCAAGTACAGTCATCTACCGGTCCTTGGGACGGTCAAATTTGGCCGGCCTTGGTATCTACCATGGCGTTCTAAAATGCAAAACAAATTTTATATATTTACTTCTACATAGTTGAAATATACTCTGGAATTTTTTAAGAGCAATCTGTTTGGAAGTTAGTTATGTAGAGGGTTATCAGTCCAGGACGCTCTTATCGGGCTGCTACCAGTCCTTGATACACGTCACATCACACTGATCTCTGCCCAAATATGGATATTATATTATATAATTTTTTAATCTAATCATCATCCAGCCGTTGTCGCCGTCACTGAGTCAGCGACTCGGAATGCTCAGTGTGTTCAATCCCAAATTGGAAGTGTGATGTGACCTGACGCGTCCAGTGCTCCAGCTTCAAAAACAACAGATAAGGCTCGGGTGTCTTCTATTGCTCTTGCATTGATGTCGGAACACCTCGTATATGTTGTTTTTTTAGGTTATCATGAAACCCGCCAAAAAAATTAATGAAAAAGACTCTTATTTTACTGTAAACCCAGGTGAGAATTTCACCCTAGAGTCCAAATCACAGATATTTGAATTGTTGTACTTCATCCACACATCAAGCTATGGTGAAATTTGGGTCAGTCAAGGCCAGGCCTTCTTAGAATACAGTACAATTTTTTTCGTAATTAAATCACAAGAATTGAGTGAAGAAATTGTGTTTGTCCCAAGGACCAGTACTGTCCCAAGCACCGGTAGAAGACTGTATATATTCTCAGGAGATGTGGTGTGTTGATGAGTTAACAGTGTATCTGAAAGACACAGTACATTTAGTAGTTGGAATCTAATCGACTCAGAGCTTTGATTACTTTCAGGATGGTTCAACAGACCCCGTTCGTATTTGGAGATTACTGCATGACAATAATCCGCTTGTCAAACTTGCAACTCTCATCCTCAGCTTCGTCCCAAACTCTGCATCTATGGAGCGTCTTTTCTTGAAACTAGGTGATATCAAGACAAAAAAACGTAACAGAATGGGAACTCAAATGCTACAAGACACAGCATTTGTAAAAAGTGAGCTACGTCGTCATCACGCTAAGTCTGGTACTGCAAGAAGACGTCTCAAGCGGCATTTTGGAAAAGACATGACAGCGACAGACAACAATTCAACAGGAAGTTGAATATTAGATGAGGAAACCGTTCGCGATGCAGAGAACGTGGAAGATCGGTCAGGATCAGAAAGTGAGGGTGATGATGAGCCAGCCAACGAAGTGACGCAGTCGTTTTCAAGATTTGCCCAACAGTTGGAGGTAGCCGTTGCAGCTGACGAGCGTGACAACGAAACCAGAAACGACGAAGAGACTGTCGCCAGCGCGCCATCATCAGCAACCTCTACCAATCCTAGACGAGTGAGTCGGACTTGATATTGAAATAGTCTGATACTCACTAATAATCCGACACCCCGGGCCATTAGATTTACGCGTTCTTTGGACAGAGAAACCCCATTACTATCCAAAACCTCTTCACTCTTTACCATCACCTGCACGCTGCTACTCATACGAAAACGGATACAACTTTACCTTCGTCGACATCAACCATTCTCTCCTGCCTCATCATGCCTTGCGCCTGTTCTAATCAACACCCCCAGTTTAAAGCGAGTATTTTTGCTTTATCACCTTACAGATGTCGACTTACCACTATCCTAGTGTGGCGATCCGGTCTCTATCTGTATGGGAAGGTATTGGCGACAGGCAATCTTTATCAAACTTTTTGAAGACACCATAAAAACTGGAAGGAATAAAGGCGATGTAAGTAAATATTGTTTCGGTAAGTAATATTGTTATGAATACTAACAAGCAAGTCGTTCAGCCGTGGATGTGCCCACTTGTGAGGTTGGTCGACCGCAAGGGATATGATCTGAGGTCAGTTGAATGGGGTAATATTCGTCCCCGTACACCACGCAGTAAGTCCAAGTTATTCGGCGTGACTGATTTTCTTGCTAATCATTCTACTATAGGTTTGAAATCTAATACATAGACTAGATACATAGTTAACACTACATGAAACGCCCACACAATGGCCATACAAGGCTCACCCATTGGAAGACATACATACTACGCCTCGTTTGCACCTCCGAAATTGCACCATTTTTGTTCTCTATCGATGAACACGAGTTACAGGTTGTCACAGCAGATTACACGATTCTTGATGGAAGCGGATGGGTTCAGAGTGTACCATTGATGGTATGCAACAATGTTTCTCTTATATCACCCTCTTAAAACTCACCCCCATTTCAGACAGGCCAACAATATGATGTTTTGGTTCGTGCAAAAGATAACGTCCCTGCCGGCAAAAAGTTCTGGGTTCAGAGCACTGTGCAGGGCCAATGGGTACGTAGTTCTCTAAAACACCTCTCAAGCTTCTCACGCACTCACGACATGTCATAGTTGATGCCCAGTCCCACTAATGTCATGAGCGACGTCCGAGGTGTCGTCACTTACGGGGACACGACCTCATCGACGTTACCAATGTCAATTTCAGATTTCTTTCATTTTGGCTGTTCTAGGTCTGTTTTCG
The DNA here is from genome assembly GCA_003313825.1 of Sarcodon aspratus. Classification (NCBI taxonomy): domain Eukaryota; kingdom Fungi; phylum Basidiomycota; class Agaricomycetes; order Thelephorales; family Thelephoraceae; genus Sarcodon; species Sarcodon aspratus. Next base: position 8,353 of record QLOR01000950.1, read on the forward strand.
GGTTGTTGTCAACGCTGAAAACATTGTGTTTACTCATTTAAACCTTCCATTCAGTGAGCCGAGTTGACCGCGCACGCTGCGCCCATTTTTTAAGGTCAATACGTCAGTATCTGTGCTCAGAATGCCCGCACACCGGCAAGTCTCAAATATTGATTTTGTTTTGATGTCGGCTTTTGTTAGATGGTGCGGTTGGGGTGCTGAGTAGTTTGGCACATACGGTGTAGCTGTCATAGTCCGTTCTGTTCCCATCGGAATTCCCTTCGGACTTCCTTTACGACTTCACCTTCAATTCTCTTCAAGTTCTTTCGGACTTCCTTTCGGACTCCTTTCTTATCTTCTTCACATTCTATCATTCTACCTTCAGTTCATCAATCACTCGTCTAGTTCCCTTCCCGCTCTTTGATATCATCACTCCGCTTATTCGCTTGTTATCTCCTCGGAACTCCATTATCCATGTGCTACCATCCTAGCCGTTCCGCAGGGTTTCCGCTATACCGCTGTTCCGCACTTTGATATTGTTTCATGATTACCTTTTACTTATTACTACCCCTCGGGCTTCCAGTATATAAACCGTAGCTTTACATTGTATTCTGCAGTTCGAATATTGACTAAGATTCACTTTCCCTCGTTCCCCTCTAAGTCTCTCTCTACGTCTTGATTCTCCTCGGAGTTCCATTCTTGATTCTCTGTCTTGAAGTCGGAACGCTGAGCGTGGCGAAGGGCGCAACTTCTTACAAGTTGAAGCCGAGTTCCGTTTGTCCCCCTCGGAATTCCACCGGACTTCCCTAGTCGGTAAGTCGGGTCTTGACAGTAGCCTTCTTGTTGATAGCACGCTTTCCCCTCGACAGTAGAATTGAGATTTCGTCCTTTTCACAGTTAGGCAAAGAAGCAGAATGACATAGTCTTACTTTTGTCTGACAGATCTATGACTTTATGCTTTCCAAACTAACACACAACAAGACGTACGCCCACCATCTTCCGCCAACGTACTTGCATTCGGCTAGAGATCTTTTGAATTGGCACGAGGACAAGATTTTCTCGGATGTAGCGATGAACGGGATCGGCAATAGTAAGTCCATTCTCTCCTGCGCCAACCACTTTTCTAACGTGCTTTATGATCAAATCTCAGTTGCTGGAAAGACAACGATGCATTCAGTATTGACTGTGCTTGAACGCATCTCATTCGATCGTGATCCTCTCAAATTCCTTCTTATCGAGATGACTTATCAACCCTTCATTTCTCTCTTCCATATGACCGAGATAGCCGATCACCATCCTCACCCCAAGGCTTTGCATAAGTACTTCCTTACCATTTTTGGGGGCTGCATTGAGTTTTCACGATCTCCTTTTAGCTGATTACGTGTCTGCTTTGGTCATTGAACTCATTAGAGGACCTGCTCCCGATGCTCGTGACTTTGTCTGAATAAAGTTCAAGAATGGAACTGTTGATGACGACTTGACGACCCTTACGGTGATACGACCACCATTGATTCTAGCTTCGAAAACCACTAATATTCTATTATCAACCCTCGAAGAACATCGCTAAAACATCGCACTACACCCATCCTCGACCAACATCGCTAAATATCGCACTACATGTTCGATACTTCGCCCATAGCTTCGAACACCAGGACCTTCGATTATCACTATATCCCTTCTATTCCCCTCATCAGCCGCTCCCGCACTTCGAAACACTTTGAAATCACTTCGATACTCCACTATGACCAGCTTTACTCCACTATGACCAGCTATACTCCACTATGATCAGTTTCGCTCCACCATGCACATGCTATATTTCGTCTGTCATCACTTTTTAGTCATCTTTTCCTTCTAAAGTCCTAATCTATTGTTCGCGATGCCGATTCGATCGATTTCCTTTTATAGTAATATGAACAATCCTTCATTTCGCACGGTCACCACACCTTCTACTTTAGGATATTATTTCTTTTATTGATTTTTTCGAAGTATTTTCGCAGTTTAGATACTATTTCGACTGTCCCAATGCTCTCTTTTGTACTCTGTGACACCCCTATCTTCATTATCTCTACTAGCTTCGTTTTTAGATTGTTTCACACGATTTTTAGCTATATAAAGCCTGTAACAAGTTTACAAAATAACAACTTAGTTCACCTCTCGTCCCTTCGTTTCAATTTCTATCGCCCAAGTCTTACGATATTTTATCGTGCGCTCTCGTCATCGTCGCCTTCGCTCAATTATATCGTCTTCGCTCAATTCTATCGTCTTCGCTCAATTCTATCGTCTTCGCTCAATTCTATCGTCTTCGCCATCGTCTTAGTATATCGCCATCGCCATCGCCATCGTATATCGTCTTCGCCATTGTCATCACCTTCGTCCTATTATTTCGTACTTCGTACATCGTATCATCTTCGTACCTCATCGCACCTCATCGCACCCCATCGCACCCCATCGCATTCCAGATCGTGGAGCATTATGTTGTTGATTGACTTCTATTGGATCACCTTGCAACCCCTATTAGACTTACTGTATCGACTATAGGCGTATAGCTATCTCCTAGGTTGCCAGTAGGTTGGACATATCAACGGTCTTTGGACACAAGGGAGACCGTGACATTCCCCTTACGTAGTTTATCTACAGACTCGAGGTACACATATTTCCTTTGTTTTATCTACCATATGAAGCACGTCTTCCAACGTGCATATCTCTTTCTGTTTAATTACAGAATGCAGTGTGGCCATCTACTCTCGATACGAATGGAGCAAAGTTTTCAATAGCGGTTACAGGTACAGCCAAATGACCAATGTGCCCAGCATGTTCGGAAATGGAATTGCAGCTAATGGTGGAGGTGCCGAAAAGACACGGTTTTCAGCGCATAGCTTTGATCGTGGGTGCCTTGTTCATACTCGGCTTGTGCCAGACGATAGCCACATTTGTGAGGTTGCCAACTCTGTTACATGTTTAGTAGACTGTAGGATGAGTTTAATAAATGTCCATTGTGAATAATTTTTAGTCCCA
>QLOR01000951.1:0-28620 GCA_003313825.1 Sarcodon aspratus
AAGACTACGCAAAGTGTAATCGTCATCATTATTCCTACTCCTGCTCCGAAGAAGAAAAATGCCTGCTGCGCCTATTTCACAGCACTGGTGCAGATTAGTACTATTGCTGCTGCGGACTGCCCAGTGCTTCGCTAAACGGCTTACTTGGTGCGGAGGGGTTTGCCAAGTTGCCGACGTGATTTATAATGGGTCATAGGATGGAGAGAAGGGACGGAGAGAGGGGAGGCGGCAGGCGGAGATCGAGAGATGGGTGAGGCACTGTTTTTTCTAGCATACTACTAGGACAAGAGGAAGCCGAAGATGCCATGGTTTCGTCCGGAAGCGAAGAGAGCCCATGATGATATGCTGTTGTTACTGTTATTGTTTTCGTCGTCATTGACTATTGAGGAACGAGGAACGAAGCAATTTGATAGCACGGATTGATAAATATCGAATGGAGGGGCAAGGGGGCAAGGAACGCAATAGTACTACGCAAGACCCATAGACTTTTGGACTGCGAGTAAAACTGACTCGAAAAAACCATACATCTTCTTTGGTCATGAGAAAGACAAAAAAGGAGTGTTGTGTAAGAGTCGGCGCGCGCACGCTAAAACAAGAGGACCCCACAGCTGAGTAAGAGTAAGTTTCAGTTGGTCGAATTAGTGACCCTGGGAGGAACAGACAGACACGCGAGGACAAGGAACAATTGACTGTTTCCGGGCAGGGCGCTGACAGGAGTGGTTACATAACAGATATTCTCATCCCGGACGAAGATCGTTGGAGCTAGCTTGCTATTGTCGTCCAGATGTGCAGAAGTTGACAGCATGCTATTGTTATTATTAGTAATCGAGGGGCAAGGAACGGCCGCGTCGGCAAATGGACCTGAAGTTTATGGGTCACGATGACTGCACAGAATGTGGCCGTTCTAGCCAGTACCTGCACCTCAGCATCGGTAAGTAAAAAGTCGACCGAGCTCGAGCTTGTTATCAAGGAAGAAGTAACAGTGAGGTGATATATCCCGACGACAGCGGACGCGAGACAGGAATGGAATTGAGCTGTGATCAGACTTGTCTGTTTGATGTGGCGGGTCCGGGAGAGATGAAGAGATCTTATGTAATTAGGACGCTGTGCAATAGTACGAGTAACTAGCAGCGTGATGGCCCAGGACAAGCAAGCTTCCCGAGTATATGCCGGTTACTTTTCTTGACTTTCTGCGTGATTAATGCGTCCTGGAACACGTCGGTTTGGTGCGGGTATAGGGATGCCGCATTGTTAGGAAGCTGAATCATAGTATGCACTCACTCATCAAGGCTGTACAGGACTCACCCATATAGAGAGCCAGGTGAGTTAAGCTCAAGCAGAGCGTGAGATCAAGAAGACGAACTCGCATAAGAAAATGACGAGAAGGCTGCGATGAGATAGCAAATTTGAATGAGTTGCAAATCGAGTCGCTGTTGCGCAGAAAGGAAGACTTTCATATTGAAACCTGTCCACCATGATCAGAGTCTATAGCGATGAGCATCAACAAGTCAGCCAGTTATAGAAAACCTAAGATCATCGAGAGTCCTAGAAAACGAAAAAAAGTTGGTTTCCAAGGATCGTCGCCGCCCTATGATCACTGATGTTACGGGGAGATTGAGTCACTGCCCCCGCGTCGAAGTGGGGATTACAATGTAGCAAGTGATTCACGGATCTGTCATTGTCTAGACTGTTTCGTTCCAAAGCATAGATGGGCAGGGTGGAAGGAGGTTACAACAAAGGATAGATAATAGGGAGAAGCTTTCACCGCCTTCGGAAGCCATCAGTGTTTCGATTTGAGAACTATAATGGAAATCTGACTCTGGCCACACTGTCGGAACGTGGAATCCTCTATAAGTGTTTTGTTCCCTTGAGCTTCATAAGCCGGATCTGTGTTGCCAACATATCTTGATGTTATTAATTGGAACGATGGTACATAGTCTCAAGCCTTGTCTCTGCCATCTTACTATCGTATGGCACAATGGGCCACCTGAACCATGTAATCTGCACATCTGGAACGATGATATAGGGTCTGAATGAGCCATAGGAAGCGAGGTCTGGAGAAATCCCATTGTGAACCGTCGCCTCCGAATCATGTAAACATTGTGCAATCTAACTATCACATCCAATAAGGATAAATGGACTTTTGAGCGAGGGAGTCAAGAGGCCACTACCTCTCCCCTGATTAGGATGAAACTAGATAACAGTACGGGTTACTGCCAGTGGGCGGGCCTGTTTTGGAATTGTTTTACAATACCTCAGATCTCAGAATTGACTTGGTTCAAGATCCGCACATATCGGATTGGTACCATGTAATATGTGGCGTCGAATTCGCAGTCAAATTGGGGTCTTCTTTGTACGGGTCATTGTACAGATGGGTCATCGGCGGTCTTAAACACGAAAGGATGGTAACGGTTTGTTGTACATGAGTTGATGGCGATTGTTAGCAGCTAGTAGTCTTGATCAAAAAAGAAATGAATACATATGAAGAAAGAGGACTGGATTACGCAAACCGACGAGACGCTAGTCGCTCGAAAGAGGGGTGAGAGAAGGACATCACGAAGGGGCGCAAACTAAAGGGGCAAAGCAGTCGGGGGCGCTGGCATCCTTGGATTGATGATGTCGATAACCACCGAAGACGCAGCACTCTGTGTATCCTGAAAACATAGCATTGAAGAGGACGAGAAGAGGGACGAAAGAAGACAAAATACGCGAGGAGGGCGCTCTCTGTGCACAGGATTAGAGGGCATGCGGAATACACGGCATAAGGAGCGCCGAGAACGAAGGGGAGAGAGGAAAGGGCTGTCAGAGGCGTTGAGAGGTGGGCGCTCCGAACTTAGCTAAAAGACGGGAGCATCAACGAGCTGCGTGTTGACGGACTCGGACATTTAATCCATCCCCCGGTTTTATCGGAATCCGTCGTTCTATTCGCCATTCTCTTTCTTTCTCTTACATATATATACCCCCGCCTCATTCCTCCCTCCCCTCATCCTCCACGATGCACTCCACCTCATGGCTCACTCTCCCCACCGAGATGAAACTCCAGATCGTCGAACTTCTCAGTCTTGACCAGGTCAAGCTTCTCTCCAAGGTCGACTCTTTCACCTATCCTCTCTGCGTCCCCTCCCTTTTCCGGGTATGCTCGGCCACTCCTCTCCCCTTGATCCGAGCTAACTATCATCCTACCCACACAGAAAGTCTCCCTCGACAGCTATGAAGCCTTGCTTACGTATTTGGATCACGTGCCTGTCTCCTACCATCGCTATGTCCGACACCTCTCGGTCTGTACCAAACCAACCTCCCCTCGCAATGTTCGCAATTGCGGACACGCCCAAACAACCTTACTCTCAAAACTCTTGGGTTTGTCCACTGGTGTAGAACGATTGTCCCTACAATTATTTGGATCGCCAGCGAAAGATATCATCGCGTGTTTTGAGCATCTTAATTGCCTCAAATCTTTACATCTGGGCAACTGCGCTGATGAACGTAATATGCCATTGTTAGTATCCTTTTCTTTCCTCACCGCCAGGCAACTTGGACTTATTTCTCGCTTTGTTCTCAGGAGCGAGCGCCTCGTGGTGTCCATTGCTCTATCGGCCCCTCGTCTCGAAGAACTGAGTCTTGACCAAATTGCTCGTTCTTCCATGCACGCATCAGACTTGGTTGGTTCATATCCGTACATCCCCATAGTTTCCGGAGATGAGGATATCAAAGATCACTCTGTCGTGGGCGCCGTGCTATGCCTTCCTTCCCTCCTTAATATTCCCACTCTCCACACTTTGCGCATCAGAAACACGCATCTCGGCGATCCTTTGTGGGAAACTACACCCTGCTTATCACGCCTATCCACCGTTGATCTGGGATCTTGTCACCACCTAACGCCAAGCACGAGTCAAGATTACGTAGAGCGAATCATCAACAATGTCGCAAAAAGCTGTGATATTAGTCAACTTGCTATCAATACCAATCTCGAAAACATCATCTTCAAACAATCGACAACACCACTGCCACGTCTGAAGCACTTGCAACTTACGTCGTTTTTCCCTGTCGACGAAGTTGTGGGTACCCTTTCAAGCCTCACAGGGTCGCCGATAGAGCAGTTGGGCATACAATGTTTCGAGGACGATATCTCTGACTTGTGCTCTTCCTTGGAAGAGTTTCTAAGCCTTCGAGTGGAGCGGGGGTTCAAAGCTTTCTACAGTCATTTAAAGGAGATCGTGATTTCCTTCGTGGCTATGGAAGGTGACGCTGCTCCTATCACCGCTCAACCTACCGCGAATCCGTTGAAATGTGAACAGGTAGAGGCGATCAGGAGTTTCCAGGAGTACTGTAGAGACCTCGGGGTAGAAATCTCCGTAGATAACGGTGTAAACCCCTTTAAGGCGGAGTGTATAATTAGGCTGGGCAGTGAGCTGATGACAGGGACTGATCAAACGAGAGCTGGGAGCGAGATGTATGCATCATCGGAAATGTGCCTTTGAGCTGTCACGGACGACCCTATTTGTCTTGGGTTTTATGGTTGCATACGCGTAGAGTGTTGTATCGGTACCGCTAGATGTATATTATCGCGAAAAAATTTATAACAAAAATATTGGAAGAAGGCTAAAGCTTCGAGGAGTCTACCAAATCAGGCAATCAGTGATGAGCTTTGAGAGATGATGACCAATAAGACCCTCAGCCATCATCAGCTTGCCACCACGCTCAACTCCCAAGCTCGTAATGTCACTGAAGACGGTCGCTATTAAGTACAGGAGGGGGCGATGCACTGATGGTCTTGTGACGAATTGATATCTGACTCTCGACTCTCCAAACGGGTTTCTCCACGCTACCGGTATTAACTTGTTTCACCAATGAAACCTTCGGTCGTTATGCAATTCGGCCGACGCCTTCGTCGAAGCCTGTATCTCTGTTCTCCTGTTCATCATGCAATTGCTATCTTGATCCACTGCTCCTGTTCCGTCTCAACACACGAACTTGACGGAGGAGGCAGTTTGCTTGTCCCCTCAGCATCAATATCGGTCGGGGGAGTGACTCGCGGATGTGCAGCGGTTGCTCAGTGACTCCTGCAACTCCGGACAGTCTCTCCCTATTTTCACTCATTTATAAATCCACTCGCAGGTGTATAAATGTCTACATGAAATCTCGGGTATATTCCAGTATCTCCAATTTCCTCCGTCGACTTAGAAGGAACGTTCTTGCCATGAGACCTTTACATTCACATCTCACCGTTATCGAGAGAGGCGCATCCGGTTACGCGTACGCCCACGCGTTCAAGATTCCACGGGTCTCGCGGGCAGGTGTCGTAGAGGCTTGGTTGCCTGTTACCTACGCCCAGTTACGCGATGACATCCATACATTCGCACGGTATTGGCTGGGCATCCTTCACTCGGCAGGCGTGCCTCGCAAGTCTGTGGTTGCTCTATGGTACAGTAGTTTCTTATTCACCGACGCCGGGAACTTTACTGACGGTCATTGACACCCGACTCTCTCAAGGTTGCAAGGCGTGACCTACACCGACCTTCTACACGTATTAGCGATATCAAGGGCAGGCTATGTGCCGCAGCTGTTGTGCTGCTCGCCAAATTCATTTGTTGTGTTCGACCTGCTCCGGCGGGGTAACGCGCAAGCGCTCGTTTATGATAGCGCGTACGCCGCGCATCTGCCATCGTTGCCGATCCCCACGCTTCATGCTGTGGACGCACGCCATGTTGAAATCCAGAATATCTCGTTGCCTGGCGTGCAGGGGGATGCGGACAAGATCGCGTTTATATTTCATACTGCTGGTGTAACGCAGGGCACGCCAAAGCTTGTGCCCTGTACTTATAGTCATCTTGATGTATTCCTTCGGAGGGCACAAACTCTATATACTCCCAAAAGTAGTGCTCGACAAGATGTCTATACTTGGAGGTATGAATTTATATATTGTCACTTCTTTTCTCTTCCTGACTTTTTTCTTCATTGCAAATTTGTCAAGATGTGCTATTGGCCACGTCTCATCGTTATTTTGTCAGTATACATTTCGTTTTGTGAAGTGTTGAATGTGCTAATTTTCAATAGTAATATTTGGAGCGCTGGCTCACGGCTCGTGTATTATACAACCAACACGGCCAGACTTTACCTCTATCGAGTTGGCAGATATGATCATCAGAGGCGGTGTGAATCGCCTGCATAGGACGACTTCGCATCTCGCAGGTTATATCCGAGAGGCGAAGAGAGATAGAAATTTAATGCAGATGCTCGCCGGTCTCGATGAAATAGTCCAGAACGGGGCATCGCTTGGACGGGAGGACGAAGAATGGCTCGCCATGAATGGAATATCAGTGTTTGTAAGTGTTTTGCATCTGCCAGAGTGTATGAGAATAATTAACGGCTTTTACAGAACGTGTTCGGCACCACTGAGGTCCCGGGGATACTTGTGTCGAACAGGAACGCTGGTTCTCCATCTCTTCTGCGGCCACTAGAGGGCGTTGGTGCCAGGTTTGTTCCGCTGCACACGGAGACCAGGACGTCTTCGGCATATCAAAATGCTAATACTCGGGTCCTCGAGCTCGTAATATCACCCGATTCGCCTTCTTGTCCGGATCGTGCGCTCCGGCAGTCAGACGGCTACTTCCACACGGGCGATCTTTTCCTGGAAGTCTCTCCCGGCACATACGCATTCAGAGGACGCATCCACGATTGGATACAGACCGACAACGGTCGCACTTTTGATGCCAAGTACGTGCAAAACTCTGATTACCATCGATTTGGCGCTGATGGTCCAAAATGACATCACACTTTATATAGAGTGATCGAAGACAACGTCCGACTCACATGTGGGGATATCATCGCCGAATGCGTCGTGGTCGGGAATGGACGTCCATCGCCCGTCCTCTTTGTGGAAGCTGCCGGTGCCTGGGACGCCGAAGGCGTCAAGAAGGAGATCATCCGTCGCACGCGGCGTTTCCATTCTAAGAGGCTCCCGCACGAACGCATCACTGCGGCACATTTTATCGTCGTCGTTGGGGGCGCGAATGCGTGGCCCCGGACTCCGGTGGGGTCTATTAGGAGGAAAGACGTCGAGGACGCGTTCAGGACGGACCTTGATCGTTTGTATACGGCTGCGCCACGGCCTTGAGTTTGGAAGGTTTGTTGTTGTTGTTAGGAAGGATGATCTGCGAGAGGCTTTTGATTGTTTGACACACGCGCGAATCTGCAGATCTCTGTCTTTTTTTATATCTACATATTTAGCAGAGCGGGCTGGATCTGCGCTCCGCTCATAATTATCTGTGGTATATGGATGGATACTCAGATTTGCGCAGGTGTTTTATCATTTTATTCATATACTGTATAGCCCCAACTAATTAGACTTGTACGCACAATCCTTTGTATTATTTATCGTAATTTACTACGTGTTTGTCGACTGTTATAATTATATGTATTGTTGTTTTATTTTGCCTTGCTTGCTATTGGAGGTATTGAAGTCGAAGAGGTGATTCGATATTGAATTGATAGGTAATAGTAACAAGTATCGCTACAATGATAACTTTTGGGAACACAGACAGATTCACAAAGGTGGTCCGAGGTACATCATACTGAATTGTAAGCTAGTCGACATGTCCATGAAATCGTTCTTGACAATTTTGGCTACGACCTTAGTACGAAAAGAATGGAGGGCGTTAGTGAATTTGTTTCTTTTTTTTTCCAGGATGGCAAGCGGTACAACCCGCCTCTACAAAAGGAGCTCGATGAAACTAACCTGCAAGAAATCATCCGCAGTGCAAGGCCCATGATCAACAGGACCGTCCCTCGTCCCATCAAGCTCTACCACTCTGAAACCGTCTTCGGCCAGCACGCCGCCTGCGTCCCTGTTCCCTGCACTCGGAGCCCGCACGAAACAAGTGAAATGGAGATCTGTGTCCAGGTCCTGCGGAACAGCTGATTGGCCCGAGGATGCCATTTCTGCATGGATGTCCGCGAAGAGTTGGGTGTGCTCGAGGAGAGCCGCTCGCTCGAGCGGTGTTTTACCTTTTTGCGGGATTAAAAGATCAATGAATTGATGTTTTGTGTTGGGTGTCTGAGTTGGGTAGGGTGAGATAGAAAGGGGATACTCACCTTTGGATTCTTGGAGGAACTTGTCAACAGGACTCTGTGGATCAAAAGTTACATCCGTCTATAATGAACGTGAACCCCGAGTTTCGTATCAATATACAAATGGAAATAAAGCGGGAAAGAGAGAGAGGTTTTCGACGACTTACGTTAGCCAAAACATGCAAGATCGCCATCGTTCCACACGCATTCGAAATCTATAAAACCACACACACAGACCAAATTCAGCAACGTATCATATTGTGAAAATATGCAGCAGTGTGCCGTTGTGGTGATTGACGCACACACCGCCGTAGAAAAAGCACAGGTGACAGGAAAAAAATTAAAATTACCGTCTGTTTCATCCAGAATATAGTCGGATCAATCGAATCGCCTCCTCCCCGCTCTTGGCGTCGTTTTGTATTTTGGGCTTCCCGCTGGGTCTTGAATTCGTCGGTGTGCGGGAAAAGAAGGGTGACAGCTTTCACAGGTTTTGGAACCATTCTCAGAAGCTGACAAGTCCAAAAAAAAAAACAAGATCGTTGGCCGGTGTTTAGGGGGTTATGAGGAGAGGACAAAGGTCAGAGCCTAGATACCTCAGGATCCAACCCGTAAATATCACCAAATTCATCTTGGGAGGTTATCAACCCGGCTTTAGAGGCCCACTGCCACGTTCAATTCGTTCACGATAAGATGGAGCCAAAGGAGCAGCAGTGAGAGTTCCACTCACAGTGTTGAGAATCTAGACGAACGTTTTGGATAATATCTCTCAGTGGCTATTTTACGGAACTTACTTCAGGATTGCTTTCGAGAGGAATCCAGCGAGATGAAGTCGACATGATGGTAGAGATTTTGAAAAGAGGGTCACCAGCTTAGACGCGTGCGATCAGATTACCTTCCATCTAATTCTACCTCCACGACGTTCAGTCAAGTCCCCGCAGGCTGAACTCCTCACACTTTCTTTTCCTCACCCAACTACAACCCTTCATTAGCAACCTGGATTTAGATGACTTCCGACTCCCGAGTACTAATACCATCAAGACATCTTTGAAACTGATCGCACCCGTGGCACTGCACCCTGCCATATCTTCCTCAGCCTTCCCTGCCTGATCGCTACTCGCGCACGCCGATTCTCGCAGCTTTCGAGTCGATGGACTATCGTACCCACACAATATATTTCAGTATATCTGGTACATTTCGAGAAATATTCGACAATGAAGCCGGTGTCCGGTAATATGAACAAGCCTGAAAATACAGACTGCTTTTTAATAACATAGATGTCCTCGTTTTGTGTGCAACATTCGAAGTCTCGCAAAGATGGGGTTATACAAGCCAACCGGAGGTCCTTGTTTGTCAACTGGCCGGCCGACCAGCATGGGGCATTTATATTAATTCCAAGCGAAGTTGCTCGATTTGGCGGCCAGCGGGGGTTGAGAGCTAGGTTGATGAATGATTTCTCGACTATGAAGGAGTGTTTAGTTCGAGTAACAAAAAAAGGGTAGACTTCCGGAGCGTACGTTGATCCAACTGAAGCTGCTCTGCCTCATCACTTATGTTGTGTTTGGTTTGGGCTTGTAATAGTAGCGTCGTCAAGTCAGGGGTCAGCATCTGACAACGGTCGACGAATACTTACGCCCGGGACGGCGCACAATAATGTGAAGATGTGCACGTTCAAGTCTGTCTGTGAATACTTCCGACAGTTGTCGCAACGGCATCAACTCTTCACCCGAAATATTGCCTTCCACCTTGATCGCGTTGAGTGAATCCGAGTCCGTTTCCAAGTTGATATTGACCTTACAGAGTATGAAATCGTCAAACATCAACGGATCGTGTACATGTTGGCATCAACAACGCACCTTCCAGAGATCCAGAAAATCAGCATCAAAACCGCAAAGTGTATACATCCTCCTGTCCTGGATCGCTTCCTTCAAGCTACTGACCGATCTGATCTTGCAATCTCGACAACAAAAACGCGATATTCCACTGGGTCCTCGCCAAGGTGCCAACAGTTGAGGTTGAGCATATCAGGCATAGTGTTTGAGGCCAAGCTTGCGGTAGCAGGAACAATGGGGGCGAAGCAGATAAACAAAGGAGGCTGTCATGGCTTGAGATAACCACGTGGTTGTGGCGAAAGCTATATTGTTAGATGTGTACAGGCACTGTACTAAAAATGTATGAAGAGCAAGTTTAAAACCCTCCTAGGCCGTCTGGATCTAGACGCCACACACATCGAGGCGTCATATCTATTTCCTCCTTTCCGCGTCCTGTGTGAGGCCAAGTTGGTATATAGCACATTTCCTGGGGGATCCATAATCAGGAAATAATGCAGGCAGACGAGGCAAAAATCTACGTGCCTCTGGTCCACAAGCCGGTTTACAAATATCCCAAACAGACCAGTCTAACCAATCCATCAACGTGTTTATGTCCTTTGACCACTTGTCCAAGAGCGAACGTGTTTCTTCAACAGTAGCTGCTTCAACATCAAATGCATCCAGCCAAACGTCTCCTAAGACACGACAAATCTCGTGTTGAACCTCTTCTACAGCATGTTTGACGACTTGCTCCTGTCTCGTAAGAATATCGAGGGTAGCCCAAGATGTAAGTGTGGAAGCGCAATGGTCAACAACGGGTGCAATCCACGACTTGTTAGCTACGGTGGTCGTGTTTGGCGGAATTGCTGCGGCAAGCATGTACGGTGTTAGCATGGTTAACACTTGTGCACGAACTTCGGCAGCTTGCTGGGTAACATTGCGAGTATCTGAATCCTCGAGAAGGTGTCTTACCAGTTCCAACCGTCCAGAATATCGATCGACAATAACATGTGCAACGCTGCCCCAATCAATCCCGCTTCCTTCTCCATCTCTGGTAAAGATATCAACCAACTGATTCCTCGCATTTTTCGCATCCTCGAGAGATATGCCAGCAATCCTATATTGTCTTCTTGTCTGATTCATCCTGGACGCGACCAAACTAGTCAAGGCAGGATCGAAGAAGGATACTAATCGGGAATAATCAATGTGGACACGAGTTTCTCCAGGAAAGCGTCCATGCCAGAATCCGGCGTTTATTACTTCAAAGCCGACAGATGGACTGGTGCGTGTGGCTCCTTTCCAGCCCTCCGGGATTGAGGGACCATTGGTGTCATCAGGCGGCGGCGGTGGTGGTGGAGGAAGCATATCCTTGGGTGGTTTACGTCTAGAATTCACGATTAAAGAAAAAAAAAGGTTATTGATTAATAAAGGCCACATACCGAGGACCGTGTCGATCCCCACGTCCAGATGTTACGACGGTCGAATTGGAAACGAGCTTTAAGCCGTCGACGAAATCGCACATCATGACCTCGCTGCACAGAAAAAAGAAACTTAAGCCAAAGGATCGCAGACATTATGTGACAGCACTGCTCACAAGTCCATCTCCATCCTTGCAGGTCAAAGTAAATCAATATGTTTCAATCCGTCAACAAATAAGCCGACAAACCTGACAAAACCGTCAAGACCGTACTCTTTCCCCCATTTACAAGCGTCCGAAATGCGTTCCCGCTCGCTCCACATCTTACTGGGTCTCACTTTGCCCCATATCAGAATATCCTGACTATCGAAATTGCCAAACGACTCGGAACCAAGTTTTGATGCGCTAGAACCATCGAAATACGCCAGCCGCAGTTTTCTTGTTGAAACAAAAGAGAGTAGTTGACAAGCGGACCGACAAAAGACGTATGAATGTTCAGGGTCCGTAGCAAGCCACTCGGGTTCATCGAGCTTCATAGCAGGTTCACCACCATTCCTCCCATGGTAAAGAACCGTTCCGGGAGCGATGCTAGCTGAAGCGATCGTATGTCCTTGATGTTGCCGTTCTACTAGTTAAACACCATAACAACAAAACGCGAATAAACTCACCGTTGACATATTTCGTGTTGGGCCAGTGTTGCAGAAGAGAAGAAACTGACTGGAAGATAAGGTTACCGGTTGCGTTCGTGCTTGGATGAGCATCCCACGGCTGGTTTGAGATCGCTGGAGTTTCTAGGACAACTTGAGGATAGGAGAAACCGCATTCAAGGATGGCAAAGATAGAGAGCAAACGCAGCCAATTCTGCATTATTAGAGCACAGGGGGCCAGGAAGGAACTTGAAACTAACGCGATTGCTATTCAAGTAGGCTGCGGAGCAGCGTTCGAGGGATTTGCTGGCCCTGCAGGCGTCTACCAGCTGAGCCGCAGTTCGCTGAGTATATTATCTTGATGACGTGAAGAGTCGTAAGAGAAACATATGCTATCAACAATGGGCGGCCGTCGCAGTCGTCCGCATGGTTTCCAGGCGTCCAGGATTTAGCACTTGAAGCTGGCCTTGTCTGTAGTATAGGCTATACAACTTTGAAACCATTGTACAGGAGAGTCGGATGTGTTGCGAGGTTATTTTCCCAGCCATGCTCTATCTACATCTGACGAAAGTCGAAATCTGAGCAACATGTTTGACATTGTTTGCCAGCGTTATCAACAAGTCGTAAAAGCATAAGAGACGCCAACACTTCAACTTTGAACACTGGCTATGTAGTCACAATTAAAAAAAGCGGACTAGGTTTGTGAAAAGTCGAATGGTTCTATATTAGATGTACATCGAGGGGTCATATCTGTCTCTTCTCCTCCATGTTGCCAGTGGCGCAGCCAAGGCCAAGTGGGTAGGAAGCACATTTGCTGGGAAGTGAGAATTGGCGAGTTTGAGGTGGGGAAAAGGAAGTCAACGCACCTCCGGCCCACACTCTGGCTTACAGGCGTCCCAGACAGACCAGTCTAACCACTCCATCAACACGTCGATGTACTGCGACCACTTCGCCAAGAGCGGTCGCGTTTCTGCAGGTGTGGATCTTTCGATATCAAATGCGTCCAGCCAAATTTCTCCCAAGACACGACATATCTCATGTTGAACCTCCTCTATTGCATGTTTAACGACTTTTTCCTGTCGCGTAAGAATATCGGCGGAGGCCCATGCTGTGAGTGAGAAAGCACATTGACTAACGATGGGAGAAATCCACGATCTGTCAGGAATGTCGGTTGTATTTGACGGAATTGCTGCAACAAGCATATACGGCGTCAACATGGTCAACACTTGAGCACGAACTTGATAGGCTTGCTCGGTGACATTGCGAGCTTCGGAAGGTTCGAGTAGACGTCGTGTAAGCTTCAGCCTTCCAGAATACCGCTTCACGATAATGTTGGCCAAACTCCCCCAATCGATTCCACTGCCCTCTCCATCTCGAGTAAATATATCAACCAATTGATCCCTGACATCCTTGGCGTCCTCGGGTGATATTCCAGCGATCCTATACTTTGCTCTTGTTTTATTCATTCTGGCGGCGACCAAACTAGTTAGAGCGGGGTCGAAGAACGACACTAGTCGAGAATAATCAACTCTGATGCGCATTTCTCCAGGGACATGATTATGCCATGAACCGGAGTTGAGAGTCTCGAAGAGGACAGATGCAAGAGCGCGTAAGCTTCCCTTCCAACCATCGGGAACAGTGGGAAAAGGTATTGGGTTACCAGGCCCAGGAAATGGCTGATAAGGCATATCATCTAGCGGAGAATCGTTAAAGCCATCACGAAAGGCGTCTGTTTCGGATAATATTCGACGGGAGTCGCGCATTTCAGGTAGCATAAACGCATCAGACATGAGAATGGTCGAATTAGAAACGAGTTGAAGGCCATTTGAGAAATCACATATCATGACCTCGCTGCGGGGGCAAAGAAATTAGCTCAACGTAGATTGGCTTGACATGCTACTTACAAGTTCATCTCCATCCTTGAGCCAGACATGTAAGAATATGTATACAATTTCTCAGGAAAGTAGGCATACCTGACAAAACCGTCGAGACCATACTGCTTCCCCCAATTGCAGGCATCTGCGATGCGTTTTAACTCGTCCCAATATCTATCTGGTCTCACTTCTCCCCAAATAAGGATATCCTGGCTGTCCATCGTCCCGGAAGGCATTGTCGCCGCACTGGTGCCGTCGAAATAAGCCAAATGAAGCTTTTTCGTTGTCGTAAAGCCTAGCAGTTGGCAGGTTTCAAAGCAAAGCGCATATGAATGTTCTGGGTCCGTTGCTAGCCAATTCGGTGTATCGAAAGCAGTATTTTGCTCCCTCGTCCCATGGTATAGAAGTGTGCCAGGAGCTATACTAGCTGCAATAATGGTTTGTCCTTTAGAGTTTTGTTGTCAAAGATCAGTTGTCAAAACTTGAAAGTATAAAACTGTGACTCACCATATCTATACTTCGTATTAGGCCAATGTTGAAGAAGCGAAGTAATCGATTGAAAGATGAGATTCCCAGTCGCGTTGGGCCCTGGTACGGCATCCCACGGCACTCCCGGAATGACGGGACGTTCCAAGGTGACTTGAGGAAAGGGAAGAACACATCCGAAGGTTGTGAACACGAAGAGCCAGCAGTACAAAATCTGCATGTTCCAGAAGCAGAGGTCAATGGGGTCGATGCAAGGCTATCTTTTCACATCTGCATAACGGGCCGGGTGAGTCACTGATGCGCCCACTGATAGTCTATGAAATAGTGCATACTGCGCCTTTCTCCATGAACCTACATAGTACTACGGTCTGGCCGTTCAACGCACTCAACACCAACGTCAACTATCGAAGTTCGGCTCAGACCACATCGAGTGTAAGGAATACTCCAATGCGGGAATTGCCGGAGTCCTCGAGAGATTTTCGCACGTCGTCCGAGTCTATGGCCTACTGCTCGTCCACTGTAGATTTTGGGACCTATGCTATCCTACGCCCTTAATTTTATCACTAATTTTCCAGTCTCCAAGTGCGCTTCGAACAAAAAAAAAAACACCTTCACACTACTAGTAGTCGGCCCATTTTTGACGAAGACGTCAGTTTGAAGTATATAAGTGACCCATGCTTTACTGGCTCTGTGAATGTACATCTATACTATTGTACATGAATTTTCGAGACCATATTTAAAGTTCTCGACGCCTATACTACCCCTCGCAGTCCTTGCCTTCTTTGTGAGCCTGCACGGATTGTGATCACACATTCGAGTTTAGCTGATGTCGTGATGAGAAATGGAGAGGTATGGTCTCCAGGGGTACTTCTTGATAGGTAGAGTGCAGATATGTTTGCAGGTTCCGATTGCCTGCGTCTCGAATGTTGAGTATAATTCTAGCAGTGAGCACAGAATATAAGAGGTATTCGTAGCTAAAAGAAAGTTCAACCTGAGTTGGGACATTTAAGCATCATACTGACGGAGTTAACAGACCATCCATCGGATCAAGCTGCGGGAATCGACAGGTAACGGTATGCGCTACTATTATGTATCAAAGAAATATAGCTTACCGGAATAGCAATTACGACGGCCACATTGGTAGTTGAAATGCCTGTCGAGACACACTATGAGTGCTAGAGATTTTTCGAGATCGAACAACATACAAAGCATGTAGACGTAGTACATAATACCTATGAAGATCCGTCAAGTCTCGAAGCTTATGCTACAATGTCAAACCGTCACTCACCATCTCGGTGAACAATCAGCGAGAATCTGCCAAAGCCACTCTGTCGATCTGCAAATTGTGACAAAGAATGAGACATGGATAATAGCGGAGTAGGTATGGTACAAACGAACATGACCGAAATGCACTGATTGCCATGAGTACGAGGCAGACTAGATGTGAAATAGTTTGAATTAGTATTGCGGAGGAAGGAAGTTGAAATCCTTACTAGCTTCAGTAATGGCCAACGAAGTAAAGTTTGCCCACAATATGTGACTAGCAGTAGTCGTGAAACATCCTCTGAATCCTGAATAGGGAGCAGCTGCATCTACGCAAACAATGCCAGGATCAGATGGTAATCATAGAGGCAGACACGGGGCTTTACACTTTAATGACCGGATGAAGTTGTTTGTCAGTATACATTGCGGAATGATGGTTGCAAGGATTGAAACCACAAGCAAGGCTCCAACCGCCTTATTTCTGTTCCAAACTGCCCAAGTTCTGAAAGCGAGAATAACTTCGAAACAAGAAGAATTACAATTAAATCGCCGAAACAAGCTAAGGACGCTTACCTTCCGCAAGGACCATCTGCAACATTGTCAACCCTAATCGATCCAGGTTTAGTATTTCAGTCGGTACATCAGTGTTTGAAAAACTTACACATTTGCATAGGGAATGTCGTTTTACATGTTTCAGTTGAAACGTTGACAAATGTCTGATCTGCAAGTATATTAAGCAGTATTCAAGTTCATGATATGAGGAAGGTATGACGCACTATAAAGGGCAAGCCATATCTGAAAAAATGGCATGTACCTGAATACAAGGAAAAGAATTTTCGTGTAGTTCCATCGTGAGAACCATACGAGTTTGATCTCGAGGTGTAGCGTCAAAAGGTAATCATAGACCTATCCCAGATTTTTCAAAAATAACAGACAAGGAAATGGTATTGCGTACGAATGCGGACGCCACGGATACTGTACACTCAGTCAGCAAAATAACAAGCGTGGGGAACGTTTTATTTGCGCACTAAATATGAACTGTGCAGGTGGTACTTTTAGTCAACATTGCTCCGTTTCACAGAATCTACTCACATCAAAAACAAGTCTCTCATGCCGCACGTACTGGACTAGTGCATCGAGAGCACTAGTGGTCATGTTTGTAAAGGGTACGACGAGAGGAAGATAAGCAGGACAGAAGCTATAGGGATCTCCCAGGCTCTCCGGTATTTAAGAATCGCCGGTAGCGTCAATCACTGGCCCTCCTGCCAGTGGACTCCCGATATGTGAGCATGTATGTAGAACGCGGCGCTCCAGCCCCCGGAGGCCGCATCATCAGTTTTGAATGGTTCGGTGCCAGGATCACACGGCCTGCTAGTGGAGTTTCATGACTTATTGTGATCCATGACAATCGATATCCGGTCACTTACCAGCAGCGTGGGAGTGGGCGATAGAAAATACTTCCGGAGACTCGGACAACTTGACAAACTCCAGAGCGGCCTCCCGATGCCCCCAGGCTCAACTTCAAGTTGAAGGCGTCCGAGTCTGAAGCAGCAGACAGGTGCACTGAGCACTGGCATATTCGGCCCAGGAACACTCTCACAACTATTTTCCTGGCTACTGGCACCCAAAGCGTCATGTAGTCGTGAAACCCCGTCCACGAACCTTCGAAGCATACCTGTGTCTGTTTGATAATCTGAAGCTGCTCCCAGCGTATCCTAGTTCTGCAGCCGCACCACCTCTGATCGGATATCGGACCCTGCTGCTACTGATTCAGCAGTATAACACAACGAGTGGTCACGACGACTTTGTCGAGTCGCAAGCGGTGGCAAGTATGACGCGCCTTAAATTACGTCATCATCCTAACTTCTGTTAACTGTAATGGTTCCTCTTACGACAGAACAGCTATCAACCAGGTTTTAGATATTTGGTAAGTAATACAATGAACTATGCGCAGCCCGCAGGGATTGTGATCACGCAGTCGAGTGGGAGGAAATGTCGTGACGAATGAACTGGAGAGGTATGGGTGCCGGGGGTAGCTCTTGATAGAGAGAGAGCAGATCTGTTTGCAGAGTCCGATTACCCATGTGTCGAATATTGAGTACAATTCTAGCAGTGAGCACAGAATATAGGAGGTATTCGTAGCTAGAAGAAAGTTAGACGTGAATTAAAACATCGAGTAGCGACATCACACTGACTGAGTTAACAGACGTATCAGGCCAGGCTGCGAGAAGCGAAACGTTAACGACATATGATTGCGCTACCAAACAAACATAGCTTACCGGAAGAGCGACTATGACCCCCACACTGGCAAATGAGATGCCTGTCGAGAAGCTATGAGCCTGAGTGTTAGAAATTTCTCGAGATCAAACAACGTACAAAGTAGGTAAACGTAGGACATGATACCTATGAGGAAGTGGTAGTAAGTCTCGAAGCTTATGCTACAAATAAACAGTCACTCACCGTCTCGGTGAACGATCTGCGAGAATCTGCCAAAGTTACCCTGTCGATCTGTAAATTGCGACGAAGAGTTAGTCACGAATGGTAGCACACATATGGTACAAACGAACATGACCGAAGTGCACTGACTGCCATTAGTATAAGGAAGACTAGATGTGAAATAGTTTGAATTAGTATTGAGGCGGAAGGAACTTGGAATCCTTACTAGCTTCAGTAATGGCGAACGAGGTGAAGTTTGCCCACAATATGTGACTAGCAGTAGTTGTGAAACATCCTCTGAATCCTAGATAGGGAGCAGGCGCATCTACGCAAACAACGCTAGGATCAGATGGTAATCATAGAGGCAGACATGGGGCTTTACACTTGAATGACCGGATGAAGCTGTTTATCAGTATACATTGCGGAATGATGGTTGCAAGGATTGAAACCACAACCAAGGCTCCAACCGCCTTATTTCTGTTCCAAACTGCCCAAGTCCTGAAAGCGAGAATAACTTTGAAACAAGAAGGATTACAATTAAATCACCGAAACGAGCTAAGGATGCTTACCTTCCGCAAGGACCATCTGCAACATTGTCAACCCTAATTGATCCAGATTTACTTCAGTAGGCACATCAGTGTTTAGAAAACTTACACACTTCCAGAGGGAATGACGTTTTACACGATTCAATTGAAACGTTGAGAAATGTTTGGTCTGCCAGAAGATTAAGCATTGTTCGGGTTCATGATCTGAGGAAGTGTCGGACGCACTCTGAAGGGTAACCCATATCTGAATAAATGGCATGTACCTGAATACAAGAAAGATGATTTTCGTGTAGTTCCATGGGGAGAACCAAATGAGTTTGATCTCGAGGTGTAGCGTCAAGAGGTAATCATAGACCTATCCCAGGTCTTTCAAGAATAACAGACAAGGAAATGGACTTGCGTACAAATGCGGCTACTGCGGATACTATATACCCGTTCAGTAAATGATAAGCATTGGGAGTATTAGTTGCGCACTAAATACAAACTGTGCTGGTGGCACTTTTAGTTGACATTTTTTCGTCTCATGGAATCTACTCACGTCCAAAATAAGCCTTTGATTCTCCAAGTACTGGACTAATGCGGTGGGGGCCGTGCTCATGCTTGTAATAAGATACGACGGGATTTAATCAACTTGTCAAGAGAAGGATAAGCAGAATTGGGGCTGCTACAGGCCTCTCCAGAGCTCTCCAGTAGTTAAACATCACTCCAAGCGCCAATCAGCGGTTCAACTTTGTAAATGTGTGCATTAGAACTTACATACTTCAGAACATCATCAGTTTTGAATGCCGTGTCGATGAGATAGCACGGCTTGGAGCTTCGTAGTTTATTGTGACCTTCAAGATAGCCACTTAACAGCAGCGTAGAAGTGGGAGATAGGGAGCTGCACTGATACGACTCTGATGATTGATGCAGATCATCAATGCATCACCAGGGGTGCTCGCCAACTCCGCCTTGAAGTCCTTTATGGAGCAAAGGTCTGTGAAAGTAGGGATGTATGGAGATAGAAATTTATGAAACAAAACATGACTTGCGGACATTCCCAGGCTCAAAGCGTTTGGACAAGCCGTTCAATCATAGCGGCGCAAGTTTGCGCCAGTCTCAGACCCATTGTAACAGGGACCAGTGCATTCTTGCAGCCAGTTGTCCGTTCACCGCACTTAGCTTGACCGGCGGCTGGAGTTGAGCTTGAACATCATTGGACGCGCGTCTCGCTTGTTGCCGGATCGCTCTCACGACCGCAACTCTTTATGTAATAAAATAAGGTATTTCAAGTTAGCGCAGGGATGTTCCGGGGTTTGTTCTCACGGGAACACCATCCAGATATCGTTGCGTTTCCACTAGTGAAGCTGCAGTTGCCTCGAAACCTGGACATAAAAAAGATCTACGTACTCAGACAATTTACTCCGCCGTTGTTGTCCTGGTACTGCTTCGTGTAATTCCTCAACACTTGGATCGTATCTGTGTTGGTTCGGCTGCTCTACATCTCTCCCACATATTTCTTCCACAGCACATTCAGAGACCTTTGTCTGAGGCTTTACACTGCGTTGAATCTTATGCGGCGGGCATTTGCCCAACAAATCTTAACTTCTATAATATATTAGCTATAATAATCCCTCACTACATATCAACTATCAATCAGATACTAGTTATTTGGTAAGTAATACAACGACCTATGGCAACCTTGACCTTGATATTCCTGCAGGCATTGTGATCACTCAGTCGAGTCCGAGTAGATGTCGGGATGAGCAAACTGTAGAGGTGTCTGCGTGGATAGGTCTTGATAGACAGAGTGTAGATCTGTTTGCAGACATCGATTGCCTGTCTCTCGAATGTTAAGTACAATTCTAGCAGTGAGCACAGAATATAGGAGGTGCTCGTAGCTAGAAGAAGGTTAAGCCTGAATTAGGACACTCAAGTAAACATCACACTTACTGAGTTAACACACAGATCATGCCAAGCTGCGGGAAGCGAAAGGTTAAGGTAATTTGAATGCGCCACCAAAGAAATGTAGCTTCACCGGAAGTACAATTGTGACCACCACACTGGCGACTGAGATGACTGTCGAGACGCTAGTATGAGTGCTAGAGATTTCAAGAGATTAAACAACGTACAAAGTAGGTAGACGTAGGACATAATACCTATGAAGAAACGTCAGATCTCGAAGCTTATGTTACAATGTCAAGCCGTCACTCACCGTCTCGGTGAACAATCAGCGACAGTCTGCCAAAATTTCCCAGTCTATCTGCACGTTGCGAGGAAAAATGAGCAAAACATTGTAGTAAACATATGGCATAAACGAACATGACTGAAATGCACTGATTGTCAGGAGTACCAGGTAGACTAGAAGTGAAATAGTTTAGACTAGTATTGCGGAGAAAGAAAATACTTACTAGCATCAGTAACAGCGAAAAAAGTGAAGTTTATCCACAATACTCTGTTAGTAGTGGAAGTGAAGCATCCCCTGAATCCAGGATAGGGAGCAGGTTTATCTGCGCAAGCAGTGGTATCAGATGATAATTACGGTAGTAGAAGCAGACATGCGGCCTTACACTGAAATGACTGAATGAAGTTGTTCAACAGTATACATTGCACAACGAGAGTTGCGAGGACTGAAAGTAAGACCAAGATGCCGACTGCTCTGCTTCTGTTCCAAATTGCCCAAGTCCTTAAAGCGAGGATAACTTCGAACCAAGAAGGATTACAATTTAATCGCACGAATGAGAGGGCACTTACCTTCCGCTATTACCATTTGCAAGAGTATCAACCCTAACGGACCCAGGTTTACTTCGGTCGGCACATCAGTGTTTGGAAAACTTACACACTTCCATAGGGCACGTCGTTTCACACATTTTACTTGGAACATCGAGAAAAATTTGATCTGTCAGAAGATTGAGCAGTATTCAGGTTCATGGTCTGAAAACGTGACGTACTCTGAAGGGTGAGCCATATCTGAACAAATGGCATGTACCTCAATACAAGAAAGATGATTTTCGTGTAGTTCCATCGTGAGAACCAAATGAGTTTGATCTCGAGGTGTAACGTCAAAAGGTAGTCATAGATCTATCCCAGATTTTTCAAAAATAACAGACAAGAAAGTGGAAGTACGTACATATACAGAAACTGCAGAAACTGCATACCCAGTCAGCAAATTGAATAACAACCGTGGGAGAATAATTGCGCACCAAATATGAACTGCGCAAGTGGTACTTTTAGTCAACTTTTCTTCGTCTCATGGAATCTACTCACATCCAGAACAAGTCTTTGATCTTGCAAGTACCGGACTAATTCAGGGGAGGCAGTGCTCATGTTTGTAATAAGATAATACGTCGGTAGTTGGTCACCTCGTCAAGAGAAGGATAAGGAGAAAAGAGGCTACTACATTCATCTCCCAGGCTCCGGAGTACTTAAAACTCGCTCCTAGCGTCAATCAGCGGTTCAACCTTGTGTATGTGGGCGGTGTAGGATTGAATCTGTACTGAGATAATCATCAGATTTAAATACTGTGTCGATAAGATCGCACAGCCTGGAGTTTCATGACTGATTGTGACCTTCATGGTGATCACTTACCAGCAGCGTGGAAGTGGGAAGTATGGAGCTTCACTGACGGATACTTGAATAAGAAAACATTATGCTTCAAGTTGAGAACGACTCTGAGCGATACAGACCATCGACTTGGGGCCCTGTCATCGCCTGCGAGATAATTCCAACAATATGGAGATAAGAATCATAGATCACTGTGGTAAAGGAGACAAAAAAATACTTCCGGGGATTTGAGGCCGCGGCTGGGATCAAGGCGTCTGAAGAAGCTGATGGCTATTCATTGTAGCCGCGCAAGTCTGTGCCAGTCCCCAACTCATTGTAACTGTAACTGTGTCAATATATAAGTATTTATTTGTACACAGAAATATGAGGTTATAACTTTTGCGAGCTCAGGCTTGCACGCACTTCCCCGGGCCGCTTGTCGCCGGATCATTCTCACGACCGTAACTCTTTACTAAATAGGCAACGACTCCGAGTCAGACGCCACCTCGAAAGATCATCTCGAGCAATGGGACATCCTCGGACATTGTGCATTGTGTATTGGTTGGATCAATTAGGAAACCTTTTTTTCTGATGTTTCTCCTCTTGAAGAGAGAAGAGAAAAAGAGAAATGCATGAATACTGAGGCGTACTGTGACCTGAGGTATTTCCATTTAACAAGAACTTTATGCTCACTATCTTCCCATGTCGACCACGTCAAATTTTGTCATCATACCCTCATCAAATTCCCTTCTTACACTCCTGTGGTTGTTGTGCTGCCTCGAGAAACCTCCAGCACTTGAATGTATTTGTGTTGGTTCGATCACTCGACATCGCTACCCGCGCATTCTTTCTACAACACTCGGCCACTGATCAGGCATCCATACCAGCTCGCAAGCATCACACCTGTAGAACAACTCAGATTAACGGTCTTTAAATTTGAACCGCTGTGACTCTTCCAAACTGATTATTAAAATTGTCTCATAGGTACTGAATCTACATAGACCTAACACGATCAAAATTTGACGCCAGAGAGCTGAATGCATAAGAGAGTTTGAATTCGAAAATAGATGTTACACAAGACCTGCATAAATAGTGTGGGATCCCCCTCCCCCAAGTCATTTTTGGGGCGATTAGAATAGAGCGATTTAAGCTGAGCTAGGATTGATCTTAGGTTGAAAGTCGAATGGTTTCATAACAGAGACACATCGTGGGGACATGTCTGTCTGTTCTTCTCCGATTTCCAAAGAACTCAGCCAAGGCCAAGTAGGAAGGTAGCATATGTGCTAGCAAGAAAAACAGGTGAATCGTGAATGACAGCTTCACAAGTGATGGAGAAACGCGAGCCAACGCACTTCTGGTCCACACTCTGGCTTACAAGCATCCCAGACAGACCAATCTAACCATGTCATCAGCCCGTCGATATCGTTGGACCACTTCGCCAAGAGCGGTCGCGTTTCTTCAGGTGTGGCTCTTTCGACATCAAATGCATCCAACCAAATTTCTCCCAAAACACGACAGATTTCATGTTGGACCTCATCTATTGCAAGTTTAACGACTTTTTCCTGTCTCGTGAGAATGCTGTCCTCAGCCCATGATGTGAGTGAGGAAGCACATTGACCAACGATAGGGGCAATCCACGATCTATCTGGAACGGCGGTCGTATTTGGCGGAATTGCTGCAACAAGCATATACGGCGTCAACATGGTCAACACTTGTGCACGAACTTGATAGGCTTGCTCGGTGACATTGCGAGCTTCGGAAGGTTCGATTAGATGTCGTGTCAGCTTCAGCCTCCCAGAATATCTCTTCACGATAATATTGGCAACGCTTCCCCAATCGATTCCGCTGCCCTCTCCATCTCGAGTAAATATATCAACCAATTGGTCCCTGACATCCTTGGCGTCCTCGGGTGATATTCCTTCTATTCTATACTTGCCTCTTGTTTTATTCATTCTGGCAGCGACCAAACTAGTTAGAGCGGGGTCGAAGAACGACACTAGTCGAGAATAATCAACTCGGATGCGCGTTTCTCCAGGGACATGATTATGCCATGAACCGGAATTGAGGACCTCAAAGAGAGTAGACGAAATAGAACGTAAGCTTCCTCTCCAACCATCGGGAACAACAGGGTCAGGGAATGGGAATGGGAATGGGAATGGAGGATCAAGCCCAGGAGGTGGAGTATTATCCATGTCATAAGAGGGAGAACTACTCAAGCTATCGATTATGGGAGGATCGAGTTCCTTGGGTAGTTGGGGTACTTGAGGTATAACAACGGAGGAATTAGAAACGAGTTTAACCCCATTGTAAAAATCGCATAACATGATCTCGCTACACGGATAGAGAGAGCGAAAGATTTAGCATAACGAATTCTGGTTTGTCATATTACTCACAAATCCATTTCCATCCTTGAACCAGACATGTCAGGATAAATAAATCATTCCCTAGGACAGGATGTAGTACAAACCTGACAAAACCGTCGAGACCGTACTGCTTCCCAAATATGCAGGCGTCTTCGATGCGCAGTCGCTCCTCCCAACACCTCTCTGGTCTCACTTCCTCCCAAATCAAGATATCTTGGCTGTCCATTGTACCAGACATCATTTTTGCCCCGCTGGAACCATCGAAGTAAGCCAACTGAAGTTTTCTCGTCGCCACGAAGCTGAACAATTGACAGAAACCTTCACAGAACATGTATGCATGATCCGGATCTGTCGCAAGCCACCCCGGTCTATCGAAAAGAAAATCGACGTTTTTCTTCCCATGATATAGGAGTGTGCCAGGAGGTATACTTGCTGCGATAATTGTGTGGCCTACGGATTTGCTATCAAAGATCCACAACCAGAAAGTAGTGAACGGCTACAATTCACCATTTCTATACTTCGTATTAGGCCAATGCTGGAGGAGCGAAGTAACCGACTGGAAGATAAGATGTCCAGTCGCGTTAGGCCCTGGTACGGTATCCCATGGTTGATCTTGAATGACGGGAGCTCTCAGGGTTGCCTGAGGATATGCGACAACACATCTGAGGAAAGTAAAGATGAAGTCCCAGCACCGCCAACTCCACATATTCCAGAAATATAGATATAAGTCAAGGTAAGGTTACAGAGGAGTAATCTCAAGAGTCATATAAGGCCGCAGCATTTGTACAACTGAGACACTGATCAATGATCATGATGCGCCGGCGATGATAGGAACATTAAATAACTTGAACGAGCGATGCCTTCGCTTCGCTCTGATTATGTAGGTACATGTAAACATCACCACACATTTCCACGACATCTGCTCACTGGCAATACTATAGTAATAAGGTAAGTTATAGTATTTGCAACGATATTTGCCACGTTCATTGGACCGACCCATCTCCGAGTCCGTTACCTGAGTGAAATCATCTGATAATTTCCGATGAGAGGTGGCTTGCTATCCCGAGCTAATATTACATACCTATCTACAGCTCCGTACACAAACACGTCACAGTAATCACTGGTTAATGACGAACATCAAGAAAATGTGCGCATCTAGTAAGTACTAGTAGCAACACACAAACAGAAAGAGTCACAGACGAACAACTTAGATCGCAGAAGATCTTGGGAGGGGGAGAAAGTCATATGGTTCTATAAGAGAAATGCAACGAGGGGATATCTCTGTGTGTTCTTCTTTCTCCTGGTAGAACCACTCGTGCAACCAAGGCCAAGTCGGAAGGTAGCACATTTGCTAGGAAGTAAGAATCGGCGAATGTCAGATATAAAGAAAGCGGATCATTGGAAATCAACTCACTTCTGGTCCACATTCTGGCTTACAGGCGTCCCAGACAGACCAATCTAACCACTCCATCAACCCGTCGATGTACTGCGACCACTTCGCCAAGAGCGGTTGCGTTTCTTCAGGTGGGGATCTTTCGATATCAAATGCGTCCAACCAAATTTCTCCCAAGACACGACATATCTCATGTTGAACCTCCTCTATTGCATGTTCAACGACTTTTTCCTGTCTCGTAAGAATATCGGCGGAAGCCCATGCTGTGAGTGAGAAAGCACATTGACTAACGACGGGAGAAATCCACGATCTGTCAGGAATGTCGGTTGTATTCGGCGGAATTGCTGCAATAAGCATATACGGCGTCAACATGGTCAACACTTGTGCACGAACTTGATAGGCCTGCTCGGTGACATTGCGAGCTTTGGAAGGTTCGAGTAGATGTCGTGTCAGCTTCAGCCTTCCAGAATACCGCTTCACGATAATGTTGGCCAAACTTCCCCAATCGATTCCACTGCCCTCTCCATCTCGAGTAAATATATCAGCCAATTGGTCCCTGACATCCTTGATGTCGTCTGGCGATATACCAGCGATCCTATACTTTGCCCTGGTTTTATTCATCCTGGCAGTGACCAAGCTAGACAGAGAAGGATCGAAGAACGATACTAGTCGAGAATAATCGAGGCGGATGCGTGTTTCCCCAGGGAGGTGATTATGCCATGAACCGGAATGGAGAGACTCAAAAGAAACGGATTCCCGAGTTCGCAAGCTTCCTTTCCAACCATCGGGAACGGCGGGTTCGGGGAGCGGGAAATAAGGACCAGGAGGCCGCTTGTCACCCACATAAGGTGGATAATAATTCAGGTCATCGATTTCATGAGGTCGACGTCTTCCTCCGCGGCGGTGCCAAGGCATATCAGCCATGAGAATTGACGAATTAGAGGTGAGTTGAAGACCATTCGAAAAATCACACATCATAATCTCGCTGCGTGGGCAAAAAAAGAAAATGGTTCGGGACAGAAACCGCTAGCATATCGTGTCACGTACAAGTCAAATTCCATCCTTGAGCCAGACATATCAGAACATGTATACTTCTCAGAGAAAGACATACAGACCTGACGAACCCGTCAAGACCATATTGCTTCCCCCATTTACAGCCGTCCCTGATGTGCCAAATCTCATCTAGATATCTGTCTGGTTTCACTTCTCCCCACATCATGATATCCTGGCTATCCATGGTGCCAAATGGCATTTCTGCTGCGCTGGAGCCATCCAAGTAAGCCAAACGAAGTTTTCTCGTCGTTGTAAAACCTAGCAATTGGCAAACATCGATACAAAGGAAATACGAATGTTCTGGATCCGTCGCCAGCCATTCGGGTGTATCGAAAGCAAAATCGACGAGTTTCGTCCCATGGTATAGAAGGGTGCCAGGAGGTATGCTGGCTGCAATAATAGTGTGACCTAGGGTTCTGCTATCAACAATCCGCGGCTAGACAGTAAAAATCGACCATAATTCACCATTTCTATACTTTGTATTGGGCCAGTGTTGAAGAAGCGAAATAACCGATTGGAAGATAAGATTTCCGGTCGCGTTAGGTCCTGGTTCGGCATCCCATGGCTGATCTGCAATGATGGGACTTTCTAAGATGACTTGAGAATAGGCGAGAACACATCTAAGCATAGCAAAGACCGTGACGGGCAGCCAACACCAGAAACTCTGCATAAGTTCACCGGAAGCCTGAGAAGTATGATAGGTGAATGAGGGCAAACGCTTATCGCCAGGTCACTCGCTGGCATGCATGTCTGGCTCTGCGAAGCGATACAATCAGATAATTTCACTAATTTGTATACATAAGTAACCAAGGCGCCGACAGTTATTGTGTGTGATACTCGGCATTCTGCTGTGCCACGGGTAAGCGCTCTCTGCCGGTTCAATTAGAAATCAATTTGGAATTTACCTATTGAATAAATGCGAGTCTATGAAGTCCCACAAATTGGGGATGAACGACCAGAACGAGAAGGAAACATATATGAGCGCTGCGTAGTATCCTACTAAGTTGTGAGTCTGAGGAGTACGAGCCTCGCACGAGTGCGGCTCATGAGTAGAGACTTCAATCGCAGTGGCTACTGTTGGACACCGACTCCGAGGCCGCGCGCGGTGTGTCACAATCGACACGTGTCACCCATTCTCCCTCACCACTCTGTCTAGTCTGACTCTAGAATCTGCCCGTCTGCACGATAGGCTCCTTTATTTTCCCACCATTATTCCCATCCCGCAGACATCTCAGTATTACGGGACTTGGAGACCCCACATAGATCCTGCACGTCGGCATGGGCAATTCAAGGCTTGCTCGAGTCGGAGCCCACCTCCCAGTATCCGAAATCGCTACTCGCCTCGGATCTCCAGGGCTGTCTCTTGAGTCGGTCGACCCGCACACTGGTCTTCGCCCATTTCTTTCACCAACCACATCACTTCAGTATCAGCCATCTTTATTACTCCGTGCAAACTGTATATTGTATGAAGAATGTAGTTCTGCAGCACCTCTTCTGACTCAGACCAGATAAATCCTTTCATCTTTCTGCACCTTCGTGAAAGGCCTTCGTCTCAAGCCTTACCCTTCGTTGGGTGGCAGGTATCTTGAGTCAGCCAACGTCGCGACGGTAACTTCTGTTAGCTGTGATCCACGACGGATCAACTATCAGTCACATACTAGTGATTATTTGATGTGGTACAAGTGGTCTCCTCGCTTCGCTTCGGGATTGTTCACAAATAGACAGAATGAATATATTACAGTAGAA